>WEDG01001196.1:0-52023 GCA_017591395.1 Schistocephalus solidus | reverse complement strand
GAGCGGATGCTGATGCAAACCTTACAAATAAGAAACTGGAAAAGAGTAGATTCATAATGGGACACCACACGGTCAGTCGAATAATGAAGGTCACCAAAGATGGCAACCCAACGACCGGAAAGAAGCATTGATTGCACGTTGAAGCTTCGACAGCTTGTAGCCACTGAATCGGATCGGCACAGGTGCGGGAGATAAGAACGACCAGTAGAACATTAACGATAAAGACAAGTTTGCAAAATTTCTACTGCCTATTCTAATTATTAGACGCTGTGTGGTTGCTGAAGGGGCTCGAGAGTGAGCCGGTACTCCCGAACAAAACAACCACTGGACGAGCAAAGGACCTGGCGTCCAGGTGGACGGTAGAATCTGCACAGGAGACAATGGAGAGTTGGCAGGCTCCTTGTTGGGTCCACTGAGCAAACCTCAATCCATCCGTCACCTGCAAACTCGAGTCCCTAGCACGTGCATCCCAGGCTGGACAGAAAGTGTCCGAAAACGTCAGCCTGCGGATTATTTTGGCTTCCAGAGGTGGGAGATGGGTTGATGACGAGGGATGAGACTAAGGCAGCGCGGGGATGGCGGCACAAACGGACCAGTATGGAGACAGTGGAACATCCGCACGAAGAATAGTGCCGATGCACCGGTCAGTCAGAGTCCAGTCCTGCTGGCACCCGAGTCTGGAAAAAGTCCTCGTGACCGGGAAACCGAGCGCTGACGGTGTTCGGCGAGTCGCTCCTCGGTGCGTCGATTTCGGAAAAATGCGCCGAGGATGGGCGTTTGCCTGGACAGTTCAATCCGCCGCACCATTTCGTGACCCATCGATGGGATGTCTGAGGTAAACTTGAAATATAATCAGTTGGTGGATGGGGGTTGGAAGTTGATGCGAGTTCGACTTGAAATAGAGGCAATGGTAGCACCGGTAGAGTTCTATTGCTCATGGAGAGTGCTGAAGTATTTCATGATTAAAATAAAGCTCTGCGGAGCCGATATGTATGCAACCACCGCCGTATTGTTAATTTCACCGCAAAGCCAGTCACTCCGGAAATGCGCAACCATAAATCAGTGAATGTCCGAAGTGGCACTCTGTTTTGCAACTCCTTGCATCCAATGGGGTCTACTTAAAAGTGAAGTAAAATAAACGACGGTAAAGGCCATCAGCTCCCATTCGAAAATTTATATTCGCTGAAGGCTCAGCATCGCGCCTGCAGTTCATTCGCTTTGCATGTTTTAATAGGGATATGCCGAGACATAATATCCAGCACGCCCTATTCTGAAAAAGTCATTCCCTGGGAGACCGGGTTGGAATTTTTGAAGGATTCTGTTCCACGATTATTTTGGGAATAGTTTCGCTGGCGAGATATCCACCAAATAAAATACTCCGGCAGGTTGAGGTCGAAGGATCCAGCGAAGCGCAGGAGGCTTTGCGAAGGCGGTATACCTGAAAAAGTCGACCCTGACGTAGCTTGAGGAGATGTTTAATATGGAATGCAATCTCAGCAGACCCATACGGTGGTTGCCGCAAACCATGCCCTAAAAACTCGCACCACTGTGCGCCATAACACCCATTGTTTTACTGTCTCTGAAGATGGGTTCGAAAGAGGTTCCGAAACGTTATGCTAATAAAGCACTTGTTCCAATGGTCGTGTCTCCTTCTTCACGAGTACTTCCCACGCGCACCACCTCTTCACTTGGTATCGAAGCAAATTGCTTTGGGCATAACTCGGTCTGATCGGCAGTCGATGGAAACCTCGCCCGTCGAGAGGCCTCTACGGCATGCGCAGAGATCTGGTTCTACTGCAATGCGCCTTGATGAAAGACGTGTTACCGAAATGTTTTTATACAATAACGCAGGAATGACGGAACTGACGAGACGAGTTTCATCTTTCAACATGGCGAGAAAGCGTGATCCCAGTGCTCCTCAAGATTGCCAATGCGCCAGGCGCTTCGCAAGTACTTCGTGAGAAGGGATTGACCAGGAGAGGACCATGTAACGGCCAGGGCTGCCTTTCAGCGGGTGAATTTGGTACAAAATCTGCTCCAACAGAGGGCGATTGAATGAGTGCGCGGGAACAGAACGCGATGCACGCTACAGCATTGGAGAACAACCGAAAGCTGCCTAATCGAACGTCGCCCATAAACGAAAAAATGGCGCCCAAACCTGTCGTCAAAGGAACTGATGAAAGGGACGAATGCAGATATTAAAGCACGAAACCTGCTTCAACACAGCTGATTTCTAAACCTGATTTCCGGCCTGGTTCCTAAACCGCGCCGCCTGCAGATGATGGTCGATGGAAGCGGCGGGAGGCTAAGGGCCTTATCCGACACTAGATGTTGTCTCTCCTTATGGCTCACAGGCCGCGCAAGGTGCTGTCAAGCTCGAACGCGCTACGGAACTCAAACCGACAAAGGTGTTGTCGCGTTCCGGTTGTTTCGGGACCAGGACCGACTGCTTCAAAATCCGGCTTGCTTACTGCGGAGACCACCAGTTCGTCTTCCGCTTGCGCAGCCAACCCGTAAAATGCTGGCACCTGGCAATGCGAAGTTCTTGTATTAGAAAACTCGGGTGCAATATCGCGGTTGACCGACGCATGTCGGGGAGCACGGGACACGGGCCTTGGCTCGGTTCATATGGCCTTCTGAAGATGCACTCGAGCATATCGTATCTCTTAAAGTATTCAACACGGACTTCATCGTATCTTTTGATGTCACGTCCCTTTTACTTCTGTTCCACAGGCCGTGGCAGTCGAGCCAATCGAATTACTCATAAGAGACAAATACGATGAAACGGAGAACCCCGTTGGATACGCCCAAATCCTCCAACTCCTGAAGTTCTGGCTCAAGACTTACTTTACGTTTGGTGGAACGATCTACGAGCAGGTGACCAACACGCCAATGTTTTCACCGTTTTCGGGATTCATAGCTGAGGTGGTTTTACAACGGTTGCATTCGCTGGTCTTCCGACAACACAGACAGAAATTCTGGGCTCGTTATGTGGATGATACCTTCGCTGTGATCAAACGGGATGAGGTTTTGGAATTCAACGGATATCTCAACGATATCTCCCCGGACGTACAATTAACGATACAAGAGGGAAAAACCAGTTAGCCTTCCTAGACGTGTTTGTGTACCGTAAAGATTGTGGTGGTCTTAAAACTAAAGTGTTCAGGAAAGCAATCAGTACGACGCAAGTACTGAAATTTAACAGTAACCATCCAGCCAGCGACCAACAGTTGCCTAAGGACGCTATATCGGCGTTTTGAGACGCATTGCCGGGAATCGGAAGGCAAATTTGCTGAACTGCAATATATTCGACGGGTTCTCAGAGTGAATGGATACCCGCGCAACTTCTTCAACCGCTGCATACGTAAACGCGATGAAGACAAAACTTCAAACAGTCCCAAATTTTAGCCAGCGTTCCCCTACGGGAAGAATGTCTCGGAAGATGCCAGCCGCCTCCTCCTTACACCACTCGGGTTCGGAGTTGCACACAGACCGGAGGCAACCATCTGGTGCCAGGTCATGCGGCCGAAAGACCCCTACCAAGACAGGAAACTTCTGGAATCGTTTACCGCGTTTGGTGTAGTTATGGACAAAGCAACTACGTCGGAAAAACTGGAAGACTACTCTGCATGCGAATGGCCGAGCACGCAGCAGTGGTGAGGAGGAAGGACGCTAACTCTCAGATCGCGGCTCATTCGACGGGATCCGGCCATATCTTCAGATTTTATGAGGCCGAAATTCTCGCCAGAGGTGCGCCGTGAGCTACTTCAATCCGGGTGTGCCGACCCACAGTCAAGTAACAAGCGCATTGAGTTCCCACCTCCATATTTTGTGTTGTGGTGTTGCCTTGGAAAAATTACTGGCCACGCGGGAAGGATGCGGGTGATTAACGGTTCGGACGACAGCGAGCAAAATGGCCGAGTAATCGTCACGCAAAGGATCGAAAACGATGCTGCAATCAGAATCATTAACGACTCGAGGACGGACTGACAAGCCATCATCACATCAACTACGACGTCAGCGATAACCATGAGAACTGCCAAATATGGTTGACATGCGGTGGTTTGGCAACCACGCACTCTAAATACTGCGCCCCTTGTGCCTCATATCACCCTTTTATGCGACTGTCTCTGAAGATGGGTTGAAGAGAGAATCTGAAGTGTCAGGCTAATAACGCTTTTGTTCGAGTAATCGTGTCTATTCTTCGCACATGTATCCAAACGACTATATGCGCGCTCTTCCGGATAGAGCGGATATTTTTCCCTATCCTCTAGCTGATGCAAGCTATGCAACAAGTTCGAGGGCGCCAGAAGTCAACTACTTTCGCCTGCTTTCGCCTGCCAGTGCTGGTGGTTGACGGTGCGTGAACGATGTGATCAATACCTTGACGTTGGTAACTAAATCCAGGCCTCAATTATGTGATGGCGTACCGTCAGAGGGCCCATTCGGAGTTGAGGTGCCTCAATCAATCAATGGCATTATCCATAAGTTCGATATCTTAAGTGCGCTCTCTTTGGGTTTAAATCCCTAATGGGCATATTTACCGTTTAATCATCTGGTACTGGCAATGTGGAAATTTTCCGGAAGACTTAGGAAGCTTCACATCCCCCGAGGGGGAGATTATACGCCACGTCGGTTTAAAGAATGTTTTTTCGAGTAAGAAGCTGGGGCGTTGCCAGGATATTGCATGCGCTGAAGCTCGCGAAACACTCGCTGAACTCGTTCACTGCGCAGTTGATTATGACGTTTTCCTAAAAAGAATTGGTATATTGATGTACTGCCTACTGAGGGTTATGCTGCCTTTTGACTATGAGTAACCCATCATTCATATTTTTAGGAGGCAGCTACAACTAGTGCGTGCGTTTGGTTAGGCTGGAACCAACTTATCCAACATTCAATTTCTACACTCACCACAATCCACTGAAGTATCAAAACACGTCACTTAGATGTGGGTGCCAGAGCCGAGACTGGTAGAGGTAATCAGCCCGCCTGTGTGTATTACACACGATCTGTTTCCTCACTTCCCACACGAAGCAATCACTCAATAAAATGGAAATATCAGAACTCACATAAGTTAGGGTTCCAAGCATATCGCGTTAATATGAAGCCAGTGTCGCGTGACCCTCAGTCCGATGTAAGGACAAGTTACCCCACCACGTTCCAGCCTTTTAGATCATGACTACTGCCGCGTAAGGGTTACTGTAGTGCGGCCTCGCCATAGTAATAATTTGAAGGCAAACGGTAGGGTTATATTGAGCACAATTAACCCCGATTCCAAATTGATTTGACCTGCCTCCCAAGTCTCAATGGCTCGCTCGATTCGAGCCAGCTGCTGGAGCGATTGGGCGCAGTGAATGGTGTGGTGTGAAGCCTCCGCCTAATGCATGTCGCATGCGCATACTATTCGTGACGTACCAGGTGACAGGTCATGAACTTTGCATATAATCCCGTGTGACAAACTGGCCGCCTGCCGCTCCGAATCTACGAAAACTATGCTGCATTAGAGAAACGACGATTTTTTCAAACGTCGGCATAATTTAGTTTTGTGTCTGATTACCCCTAATCTAACACGTTTTCCTTAAAAAAACGGAACTTTTATGCATTATTTTCTAGTAAAAGGCTTTCTGAGGCTCAAAGCAACGGAAAAATATCAACACCAAATGCAGACCACACCACCCGCCAAAATTCCGGTGAGGATATTTCATGAGTTAGGTCATCTACGCATAACAACAGTTAATGATCCGCATAGATTCGGTGCAAGTAATGTCCCCCTCCTTTTACTCAGTTTCGGTTTATCACAAGGAGTACGCGACTAATTAAGGTGGCTTGAAAATTATTCAGAATATATCTGTCGGCCCCACTCAAGAAAAGGCTTTGCTTGCCAGCAGCTACTTAATGAACTTTCATTTAGTGTTATTCGAGATTCAATAACTTTTCCTCCCAAAGGATTTAGTACTTTCATTCGTCTAGACGCTCGGTATCTTATAGGAGTGCAAAGTTTGTTAATGTGTCCAGCACTTGATAATACTACTCGAATTCTTGTAATACTACTCAATTCTTGTAAGATTGACCTACATTCTGACCCTTATAGACGTAAGTAGTTACTTCTAGTTGCTGTGACCTGCTAACTTGGCTTTCACCAAGCAGTAGAATATATATGAAGCGATTGGATTACTCTGTTTGCAGATCTGAGGAGGTTGTGGATCTTAGGCTAAGCATGTATTTAAATGAACCTTCTTGAACTACGGATTTCATTCAAATACGCTTCTATTAAACACCAATTTTCCAGAATACGTTTTTTCCCACAAAACCTTTAGGAGAAACAAACTTTTTGCGAATCCTTTTACCCAGATTATTGACCTAAGTGGAGCATTGCAAATTGAACAAAAGTCGATGCCTGTGTAGCTCGCACCCAATAGATGGGGAAGAAGGGGTGTTCTATGACAATAGAAGTGGAAGGAAGATGGACAAAGACGTGGCAAACGGGAATGGCCGTCTCTGGCTCATGGACATCAGCCAACTATCTATACCACAGCCTCATGTCTGGAAAACCTGGTCGGCGCACTCGCCGCTCTCCTCATTAGGTATCGAATAAAATTCTCAGTTATGGAGCTATGTGCTTGTCTGAAAGTCGATATACTTCTGTCTGTATCACTTCAACCACAATCAACACTAGATACGGTTGTAAAAGGGTGCTCTGTCAGCATTTTGAGGTGCAATAAAATGAACCAGAAGACAATCTTTCTCAATTCCATTGTCTAAGCTGGGCCCTCGCCTGTCGCATCCGAAGAGGTCCACCGTGTGCACCACAGCGAGGCGGCATAGGGACGGTGACATGCGCGCGAAGTAGACTATAGTGAGCGTAGGCTTGTGCTGAATCTACCGCACTCTCTCCCCCTCCCCCCAACCCGAGCTCGGTACCATGACCAAGTCAAGAAAACCGGAGACTGGAGGGGACGCGTGTGGTTGGCGCGGCTGGAGCCGCCCCTAGGCGTGCCACCACACCTGGCTCGGGTCTCACGGAGTGCGAGAGCCATAGAGGCCACATTACGAAAGAGCATTGCAGCCTGACTCTCAGTCCAACAATCAGCCAATCCACACAAATACACACTGGGCTGACCACGCTGTTCGAGTTATCTCGTCAGTTGGCGACCCCCCAAGTCACGTCTTTTAGCGCACCATGGAAGCTTCAAGCGACTGAGAGTAGTTATAGTGGGGAAAATGCGCTGATCCGTCGACCTCATTCTCTTTTCCCATTATCAGGCCCCAGCCACTGTCCAAGCCGGTCAGTAGACTGGTGCGTGGAATGGGCGCAGCTGCTGGTATATCTACTGACCTCATCTGCGCGTACTTTGTACCCGACCCTCCCCACCAAACACAAGCAGCAGAATTTCACGCAGTAGGGGTTGAACGGCTCACATCTAACCTGTGCGAGTGTCAGGTCACGTTAAGAAAGTGCCATTGCAGCCTACCATTCAGATCACCGGTCGGCCACGCCAAACAATCACACATTGGGCTGACTGCGCGGTCTCGCACTCAGGGTAAATTCCTACCCATACAACTTCGACAGCCAGTGTATGCAAAAGCCAGACGAGAAACCAAACTGCAGGGGGCCCTAAATTGCAGTGTGCACCTATGTGCAACCCGTACCAGCAACTGTCGACTGTATTGTCAGTGCGCTTGCAGTTGGGGTTGAACCGAGTCATGCAGTATAACAATCCTACTTAAGTAAATTTTTCAAATTGAAAATGCATTTCGGAATTTCGGTCAACATTTTATGAGATTGGGCATCTACTGTACAACATGCGCGTCCGTTACCTATCTACAACCCTCAACCTCAACCACACACGGTAGTTACACCGTCGATTTCGACGAGGTCCACCGTAGGCTCCACAGCAGGATGGTGCAGGTACGGTGACTGTGCTACAGCTACCACACTCTCTCTTCCTCCCCCACATGAGCCCGGAGGGAGAGATGTCCGAGCCGGAGCCGCCCCTAGGGTGTACCACTAAACCTGGCTCAGATCCCGTGGAGCGGGAGTCCCATAAAGGCCACCTTAAGAAGGAGCCATTGCAGCCTGACTCTAAGTCCGCCAGTCAGCCACTACACACAAAACACACATTGGGCTGACCACGTGGTACCAGAGTTCCCGTCAGTTGGCAACCTTCCAAGCCACGGCTTTTAGCGCAACGTGATATTTTCAAGCGCGTCCGATTGTTTTTAGTGAGGAAAATGCGCTGAACTGTCGAACTCATTCTCTCCCCACAATCAGACCACCGTCCAAGCCAGTGAGATGTCTGATGTGGGAGTGGGCGCATTGGCTGACGGGTCGGCGTACCCGCCCTCGCGCACCACAGCACAACCTGGCCCCCATACCGCACACACCAGGATTCACTAACTTAGGCGATATGGAGGAGCCATCGCCATCTGACTCGCAGTCCACTGGTCAGCCACTCAACACACACAGCACATACACTGTCCCGACGGCGTGGTCTGGTGGAAGCATCAGATTGGCAGCCTTCCAGGCTATGGTTTCTAGGAGACCGTGATATTCACGGCTACATGATGATGGTGAGGGTGATGTCTATGTATTGGTGTAGGAAGTGTGTGCTGATATGGCTTAGCCTCTGGTGGTTTACCGCAGCTTGTAGTGGAGGCGCATGTGTCCTAATAGGCCCATGCGGGGTGTAAATGTGCGGGAGCAGCAAGTCAGTGGAGGCGGGTGCGTCGACTGTATGTCGGAGTGCCAGGTACTGGTTCACCAGCCTCCGTGCGATGGATTTGCAGCTGACCAACCAGGTCTAACAAAATGGCTGGTCGCTATGTGACTGCCTGTTAGGTAACTCGATTTGGCCCCCAGGCACATCGGGACGAAATGACCTTCCAACTGGGTTGGTGAGCGATCCTTCGATGACATTTTCGGCAATGAAGATAGCCATTTTGGAGATCAACCAAAAAGTATGACGGACTCAGATTTTGTGGTTGCTAATTGCGATGGACTGACGTAATTCTAAGCTTACGTTCACCTGCATTTAAATGATCTTTGGACTGTTTAGCTGCAAAAATTGACTTAAGGATTTCTAAACGCGATGCATTCTGATCCATGTTTCCCATCTTAGGGGCACTTCATGCATTACCCTGCAATAAAAGATTAGGTACTACATTCGGATATAAAGAAGGAAAAAGGTGCTTATTGTCTCCGCTGGAGAACAAAACCGTCAAATGAAGTCAAATACCTTCTTTCTGAAGATTTTGGTGACACGTTTAAGAAATGTTTAAAAGCATTTAGAACGGATGATCAGTTTGATCCACACATTGCGGAAAGAAGGCCAATAAGGAAACATTATTTAATTCGGTCAAAATTATACTTACTCGTGTAACAATTCAATATACAAATCATTTTTAAATTGAGAAGCTATTATCATTCATATGGCAAAATTTGGTTTTTTAGTCGAATCAACGCATAGAATTTATCTTTTTGCCAGAAGCAGTATAACGTGCACTGGACACGAGTTCTTGCAACGGCCAATACAATCACACCTACATCTTCCGAGTCCAAATGGTAGTGAAAAAATATTTTGCAGCCGAATCGGCACATTTCCAGACAGAACATAGTGTTTTTCCTATAGAAACCCCCTTAAGCATCTGAAACTTCCAGTCCATATATCACGTACCTTTTTGACCTAGCCGTTAGAAAATAATCCGACTTTAATCGCGATTAAGCAGACCGCAGGAGGTCGACTGGGGTACTGATACCACATCCATGACCTAACGAGCAAAACAAAAGAATTGATCTACATGTACTGACACAAACTCTTTTAAGGGGGTGGGAGAATATTTGTTTCCTTATTTTTTTGTTTGTTTTCAAGAACTCGTGAAGACTGGGTGTAGGTGGAAATAGCAGGCGCCAGGCACATCGTGGAGGTGCCAGGCACCTTCACATCGCTCAGAACAGGATTTCTCAATAAACTCGACTCTAAAATTTCTCCACGTCTGACGTCCAACAAGCCCCGCCTCCCCATCCCTCCCCAGGAGTCTGTCGCTACATACCCAGTGCAATGCGATTGCATAAAGGTTAACTACATTTGAGAAGTCAGAGAGATGTTAAAGCAGCTGCCAGAACACCAATTGGTCATGCAGAGGAAGTAAGACCCGAAGTTGACAACTCATGCCACGCACAAATATTCAAAATTTAATGGCTGGAGATTAAAAGCACACCACTAAGGTGAGCTCAGTAATTCTAGTCACAAACTGACTCCTGAAGCAACTATCACGTCAACCTGTCTGCGTCCAGCCTGACTTCTCAAATCTGCTTGGTAGAAGGTAACCAAGACGGGAAACTGTTATTTATTGTCTCGGGCAACGCGTGTGACCTGGACCACTAATGATTGAGTGCCCATGCTGTGCCAGTTGTCAGCATTAGTGGCCTGCCTGTCAATAATGGTGCGAAATTAACCATTATGATGAAATAAATGCACAAGCCTCTCCCGTGCCTTAAAATGGGTAACTCACTTCACCAGGTAAAACCTCCGCACAAAAATATTCATCTTGCAGTGAGGGTCATCCGTTCGTTCAGTTGTCCACATCCCTCGGACTGGTTGAAAATTTTGTTATTCCACTCCTGCACACTGCTTTTAGTAGTCCTAAATGTCATCATCATAGAAATCTGTTTTTCTGCCCTTATCTCGCTGACCAAATTCGAATTACCCATTGAAAATAGCAATTAAAATAAGCAAATCATATTAGAAGAGAAAGGTCAAACCAGCTCCCGATTGATATTTCAATTTAAGGAAGCTTTTGTTTTAGAGGTAATGGTCACCCTACTGCAAACAACAGGTCTTGCATTCATTCGAATTCTGCCTCTTCTCTCGGACGGATTATTGCTTTTTCGTCAGTCGACCTCGGGGTGATTTAGTAAAAGAATAATGTGCTACTTAAATATATTCAATAACTATTTAGTAAAGTCTAAAAGAAGACGAAATGTAGAGACGTGGTTTCGGTATCTTCACCGCTACTGAAAGGCCGTTTATAACCTAAACGGAGTTCAGATTCCGAGTTCAGGAGTACCGAAGCGTTCAATCAAACTGATCTCAACGTGCCAAACGTGGTGAAAGGTAAAACAGAACAAATCGTTGAAAAGTGAGGCTATCTTTAGCCTGCAGGCCTCATTAAAACGCGCCGGTAAAGAAGAGTATTAATAGCAAGATCCTAAAACCTGGCGCCATACGAGTGACTCTATACTCCATAGAGACTTCAAAAGTTCTTGTAACTGTACTAGCAAGTCCTTTTGTATAGTCACTACAATTATTCCCAGCTTTGTGTAACGGGTGTAGCTTCGTCATGAAAACATGAGGGGCATCGATCATTCCTCGGCCGATCCGATGGACTGGCAAACAGGGATACAACTTTCACTGGTATCTTATAGTTGAACTTCATGGGGCAAAAACGAGAATTGGTTTCAGATTCACATCGCCTGTAGGATTTTTGTAAGTTCCAATAACTGCTGTAAGTCCCCCTATTAGTATCGGTATATGAGTTGCCAAAGGAGGAGATATAGAGTCACAAAAACACAACCTCGTTAAATGACACAAATTTTCTTACATCAGCCTAGCCTTTACCCTAAGAGATTAAATTAGTTAACGTAGCGGACAACTTTATCCACATACATAGCAAGATCACGTCATAAGGGAAAATGAGGGTTATCCTGATCGCCAAGCCGAAAAACTACCGAATCCACAATAATAGCTGCCAGAAGACCGATATATTCTATTGTATTTAAGTGGTGCCCACAAATTCATCCGGATTGCTGACAGTTAATGAACCTTTTCATTATACCTTGAACCTAGGAGTCGATAGCTTAGGCAAGCAGTCGCATAATAAGCATTTGATTCTTTTTTTCCATCAATCACTGCTGCCGAGAGCAGGGGTGCTGTCGACCGCAGACAGCCGATAAAAAGCAGGAATAGTTTACATACAGAACAATGAACTGGCTTAGGCAGAATAACCGTTGGCAATACACTTGAGGAACATTATGACACACGAAACCTAGGGAACATTAAATCAGTTTATGCATATTTTTTACCATTCTTAGCTGACGGGTCGACAAATCTGCTTCTTGAAACGTGAAGCATGTATGACTTTCAGGCTCGATTAACTCTCTCTCTCTCTCTATCTATCTATCTATCCATCCATCTATCTATCTATCGATCCATATATCTATCTATCTATCGATCTCTCACTTTGCCTTCCGAACGGCCGATGAATTTATTTGAGTACTACATGGTGTATGGACAAACGCAAGGCTCGATAAGCAAAAAAAGGCTCACATAACAACCGATGGGCAGAAGGAGCTCAGAAAAAATTGAACGCACATTTAATATGTTCGGTAGCAAAATGATCCGTGTGGAAGGACTCCGTCTTCTTATGCCACTCAGTAGGGAACTAAATCAAGGGCCTCTCAAAGAGTTTAGACTGACTCCAACTTTGACACCACCCTAACCAAAACCAACAATACCACACTGCACATATTATGACCACAAGGCACTTCTCTCCGATACCCGGCGGCATTGGGCGCCGATAACGCACAACATTGCGGGGGCGGAAAAAAAAAGAGCATGAATAGTCAAGGTTAAGTTTGACTGCCCTGTTCTGCGTTGCTTTACAGAAAGTTACGCAAAAGGACTAGCAGGAAGGGGTCATGCGAATCAAAGTATTTTTTCTGGGATCTTACAACCTCTTTTGCTCAATTCTCCGGTACGATTGCACCTCCACACCCCCTCCTGTCCCACTGTTCTCCTCCACCCTTCACAGGTTCCTCTCCTTTGCGCGCCAGCGGATCCGTGTGTAGTCTACTGGGGACGTATGAGTGTGGGCAATCTCAGGACACGGCAGAAGTTCTGGAGCATGCACGCTTCCGTAACAAATGCCACATATGTGGGGTGGGTGGCACGCCTAGGTGCGGGTTCCCGCCGCGCAAGCCGCCTGCGTCCTCTTCCATCCCCGGCCTTCTAGACACTGACGCCTCGGTGGGTAAGAGATGAGAGAGCGTGCGGTAGATGCTGCGCAAGTCTACTACCACTATAAACAAATTCATGTAGAAGTCACCGTTCCTGCATCCACCACGCTGTGATGCACAATGTGGACAGTGTCGGTAAAGTCGATCGAAATGTCATAGGCGATGACTGAGAGTACACAGGGCTTCGATTGAGCCTTTGTACTGTACACCTACATTAATCGTGCATTTCCGCCGTCTGTTTTGCTTTTGCTTGTGCGATTTTCCGACAATCAATGAGGAAATAGGCAGTTTGATATGCACTCAACCAAGCACCTGTTCTTCCATCCTTGCGGAAATCCGCATTTCCAACTCCACCGCCGCTCGTCTGAAAACCAGGTCATGGGAGGAAATAACTCTCATCCGCATTTTATACCCCCTGTCGTCACGCCCTAGGACGTAATTTTGACCTGTAAGTTTTTGCTAGGGGCGACACAGGCGAGCAAAGTCGAAGGCCTGACACGGGTTTAAAGAACAACTAAACCGTAGAGTTTGCTGACGTTTAACATCGTGGTGCGGCTCAAGACCCGCCTCAAAACTCAGAGAAATAAAGGACCAGACTCTTAAGTCGTATTTGGTCCTTAGTGTATTGGCCGACTTCAAATGGTCCAGTTTGCGGTCTGTTCACACACACCTAGGGACTCGGAATGGTAGTTTGAAGTGAACGAACGTCCACTGTACAGCACAGGACTGATGTATGAACACCAGTCACCATACTGCCCTTTTTGATTTTCTTGGAATGCTGCGAACGCTGGAGGACACACTAATGAGCCGAACCCCGTACAGTTGCATCATGTAGCGGCACAAGCCTCGCGAATCACGCGTGTATATGGCCTCAAAGCGCAGCAGCTAGTCGAAGAATAGAGGCACCTGCGCATACGGCTGGTTTAATTAACCTTGGCACATATGCCGATCGGGAAACTGGTTTATTCCCTGCGCTCTTCGTAGCCTCGATGATGGATGCAGAGAAGAGTTCGAAAGTTCAGAAAAAGCGAGCTTCTTATTGACTTCTTCTGCAGTTTACGTTCCTGAGATGCCCGACATTCGTCGATATTCCATCCATCGTCCTGAAAGGAAGAAAATGCACCAGCATCGATCTGTGACTCTCTCCGACGGCGGATTCGTGTGTGAAGCTGAATCATCAGGCCATCAGACTTCGCGTTCCAGCAATCGTATCTTTTTCTTAATTTGTATTATTACTATGATCATCATCGTTAACAAGAGGAGGAATCAGAGGGGTATTGGGAGCATAAGGGAGGGGAAGGAGGATGGGGGAAAGAGGAGGAGGAGGAGGAGGAGGAGGAGGAGGAGGAGGAAGAGAAGAGACAATAATAATAATAATAATAATAATAATAATAATAATAATAATAATAATAATAATAATAATAAAGAAGAAGAAGAAGAAGAAGAAGAAGAAGAAGAAGAAGAAGAAGAAGAAGAAGAAGCAGAGGGTGGCAACAACAATACTGCGTGTTTGGTTGAGATCAGTGATGACTATGGAACTGTAGCCGACGCCCAATGACCGGCGTCCTTGTTCAAGGCTCACTGTCTCAAGATCATGCAACTTCGCAGCATGCGATTTCAGACTCGCTGACCTACAGATACTTGACAGACAAGGCGTATGGACATGCACGTGCGTCCAGATAGTCGTGGCTGCTCAAGCGCCACTTCAATATCCCTCCCCTCGGCCGATGCAGCATTGACCACGTGAAACGCCACCCCCGGGGTAAGACAACACACACCCATTGGACAACAATTATACTTGTTCCACAGACTTTTTTAAGCAGCTGCCACCATTCCCTCTCCCTCCATCTCTCTCTCCCTCTCTCTCTCTCTCTCTCTCTCTCTCTCTCTCTCTCCCCCCATAATCCACTAATGACGTCCTTGTTCATGCCAGGCCAGACGAACCTTTCCGCGAGGAGCGTTTGTGAAGCTCGGATCCCAGGGTGGGAGAGTCCATGAAGAGTGTGAAACACAGCTCGACGCATCAAGGCAAGCAAGAAGGGGCGATGAAAAGGAGTCGACACATCACAGAGGATGGTGCCAGTCCCGGTGGTGAGTTGAACGTCCGCTAGCTGGAGACCGCTGACTGACTCGTCGCCAGGAGAACCGACTTGTCGTTGTTCAGCAGCCATAGCAACAAGGTTGATCCCTTTTGAGAGTTGGAGAGTAGAGAGGGCGGGTCTGAAAAGCATGTCGGTCACCTCATTCTTCGTGCCATCAATGTGGTGGATGTCGGTGGTGAATTATGTGATGTAGTCCAGGTGGGCAATCTCTCTCGGTTTGTACTTGTCAGAGTAGGACCGAAGAGTAAAGATAAGTGGCTTGCGGTATGTGAAAATGGTGAAGTCCAGATCTTCAAGGAAATGTCAGAAATGCTTCACAACCAGGTAAATAGCGAGAAGTTCCCGACAAATGTACTATAGCGCGTCTCCGCCGGCAAACGTTTCCTGGAGAAAAAGGCCAGCGGTTGAGTCGAACAAACAAGGTGTTTTTCCAAGGAAGCACCTAAGACTACGGTCGAAGCCTCTACCATCAGGGACAGCTGAGCTTCGGCAGCGGGATGTTTGAGCAAGGTGGCGTCGGCAAGAGAAACCCTAACTTCTTCGAAATCAGTCAGTAAGTTCGAGGGGACCCTTGGGACCGGACAGCATGTTGGTGAGTGGTAGCATGAGGTCAGCACAGTTCGGGAGGAACCGGCGGTAAAAATTGACCATGCCCAGGGAACGTTGTAAATTATGCTTGGAAGTTGGTGGAGGAAACTCACGACTTGTATCAAACTTGGAGGGCAGAGGACGCAAACAGTCGGAGTCGACATGATGGCCACGAAATTCGAGCGAAGGCACACCAAAAACGCACTTGGAGGTGTTGGTGATGATGCCATAATTATGAGGCGGACAAACACCAAGGCAAGATGTTCCTTATGCTCTTAAACACTCCGACTAGCCACCAAGAGGACATCTTTGTAGGTGTACACAAAAGGCAGGTCACGCAAGACACGGTCGATAAACTTCTAAAAATTCTGGGCAGCATTACTAAGGCCAAAAGGCATGTGGATGAACTCAAACAGTCTGAACGTGTAGTAAAAGCGGTTTTGGGGATGTCTTCAGGGGCAACAGGAATCTGATGGAATGCGCGTATCCGGTTAAAGCTTCGAGAAAACAACTTTGCCAAAAAGGGTCCCGGCGAAATCCTGAAGATGAGACACTGGATACCGATCGGGAATAATGGGGTTGTTGAGGGCACAGTTGTCGCCATATGGTCGCCAGTCACCCGATGTTGCCTTGGGCATCATATGCAAAGGGGACACCCAGGGGTTCTCGGACGGTCGAATAACGCCCAGTTGTAGCATACGTTCGAATTCCACTTTCGCAACCGGCAGGCGCACAGGCACCAGTTGTCTAGGACAAGCGAAAGCAGGAGGTCTCGAGGTACGGATGTGATGCACAACATCGTGTTGAACCTCGCCTCTGCGAAAACTGGTGGTTGGTGATGTTCGGATGTTGAAGTAGAAGCTCCCGATAAGGACAGGCAATATCTGTATTCAGTACAGATAAATTGCAAGGGATTGTAAAGCGAGTTCATGCTCAAGCAGATAGATGGTAGTGTGATCAGGTAGGCAGGTTTGGCAGTCCACTGGCAGGTCAAACTCGGTCAGAATGTCGGAGCCAAGGATTGCATGGGACACACCGGAGAGCACAAAACTCCAAAGAAATACCGGCGAAGGCCAATGTTAACGGTGAGGGACAGGCTACTGAACGTGGGAATGGGGGAAGATTTAACAGCTTGGCGATGAAGACCATCGTTGGGACAGTGACGGTCAGCTGGAGTGGGAGGGACTACAGTAATTTGGGCTCCAGTGTCCACTAGGAACCGTTTGCGAGTCAAGGTGTCGTAGACATGGGAAGTGCGACCAGAGCCAGAGAAACCAGAGAAGGCGGTCACCTCTATTCTCTGACAAACTGGTTTCCCTGTGGGGATTTGAAGGAACACTGCGAATAGCACCGATGTGCCTTTGCACCAAAATTGGTATGGTACCAACAGACGTCAGCAGTTCAAGGTCGTGAGTGAAACCGATGACGGCTGGGGGAGCGAATGGATGAGCAGCGTGAGGGGAGGCGCGTAAGCTGGAGTTTAATGAAGCCATCTCCATCGTCATGGCCGCCATCTGCGTCAAAAGGTGCGCATTAGGCGTCGGTAAGGGGAAGTGGAGAGCTGGGCAATGGAGGGCGGCTGGAACAACTGAACCTCCAACATCCTGTCCGCCATTTTGGCTAGCCATGAGACGAAGACGTCCTCTTAGCCGGATGCCAGAATGGTTTGAACATCTGTGGGCAGACGCTCTAGGGGCGTCTCCTTAAACAGTTGGACGTCAATATGCAGCTCATCACGATGTGTTTGCATCCTTCGGAGGCATTTCGTGGGTTTCCGGTCACCCAAACACTCCTCGCGAATGAGCTGGTGGTACCGTTGACGGTCAGACACTGTATGCAGGCGAAGGAGAGTGGTTTTAAGCTGGATGTATGGTTTGTCGGCCGGTGGACCCTGTATGACTGCCTGAACCTGAGACAAAACTTGCAATGGCAAAACCTGAACGACCCATGAAATGTGGTTACTTCCTTGGAAATATTCGCATAGGGAAAATTAGACTCGGTGCGAAGGAAGTAAAGTTCGGGTGCATTTGGCCAAAAATCGGGTAAGGAGAGAGAGACGACGCACTAATAGTCGTCCATGATACCTGCAGCAGTGAGAGGAACCGATGGAAATGGCACGCGGGGAAAGGACCAATAAGGCACTGCGTAATGACTGGTTGGCTCTTGTCGGCGAGTGAAAACGCGTGAAAAAGACAGCGCGCGTTCTCATTCGGGGTCACCACTTTAGCGAGCAACTAAGCTCGATAAAACGATCCCACGCTAAGAAATAAGAGATACTAGCCACGCCAAAGGTTACGATACGACGGAATCAGCTGACGATGCCGCCCAGTGAAGAACAAAAGCAATAGGTGGAAAATCAGTTAATGTCTCCGAACCACAAACCAGTTGGAGTGTGGCGCGTTACAGTTAACAGATGCCAACTTAAACAACTATGCGTAAACACGAGTTAAGTAAATGTGTAACACGTGGAATAACCGTAGAAAGTTGTCATAAAATAAAATACGGCCTAGACCGAAGGCCAACGTAAAAACTACGCCGAAGGTTAATGCAATGTTAAAACTCTTGAGGGATAAAGTGGTCGGGAAAGTGGACTCGACAACCGCTACGAGTGGTGCGAATGTCAGTGGCACTTCGCGAGTTAGGGTCGAGGGGTGTTGTGAGTCTTCTAAACAGACGACGAATTGGGAAATTGCGAGGGTATCCATCGGAATAAAGTGGGCGACAGAGGTGGCCTCCCGCCATCAGTGTTTTTAGTGCGTGTCAGTTGGGCACAAATGCGTCTCGGCTTAGCTGCACTTGTGCATCGGGGATTGTTTTCTTTGGTACAGAAAGGCACCAAAATTTTATCCAAGAAGTCCTGATAACCGTGCACGCAGATGGAATCCGGAGCACTTAATTTTTACGGAAAGCACCAATGACTGCAAAAAATTAGGTACGCCCTCGCCCGTATTACATATGGCATTTCGCTAAATTCCCAGAAGGGTACCTATTCCCGCGTTCTAATCGTCCACCCACCCTCAGAAATGTAGCGGCAAGCCATATGCACCATAAGGGCAGCTCTTTCAGTGCATTTATGCCTGATGATTCTTATCTTGGCTCCCTCTTGAAACTCTGGATCATATGTCGAAGCTACGGCTTGTAACTGCTTTTCTTTTTCTATTCGGACTAGACGAAATAACTCGCCTATCTCACGGCACACGTTTTTTTTCCTATTCAGTAAATTAAAGTTTTCTTTTCAGGCTCGACTGCTTACGAGACTATGATAACTCCACCAAACTCTGCGCGGTGCACTACCGGAAATACGCGATTCTCCCGCCTGACTAGAAGTGGTGTAATCAGTACCTTCTTCTCTCAACCAGGGCGTAGGCTTCATAGCCGCTGAACCCCGGCTTGTAAATTGCTTCACAATTATGAACTTCCTCTAACAGCTACCCATCTGGAAATTTCGAGATTTTAATTTTTGGTTCATATAAATATGTATATATAGTCTCAGTAAATTTATGGCATACCTATTGTCGGATGAACTTCCTGCTCGCGGCTCTGCCGCTTACAGTAACCGTGCTGGTGGGTGGTTTTGAGAGGAGGTCACCCCTCCACATTTGCAGGAACCAGCTTCCTTCATATTGCGGAGAACATGTGATGAACAGTATCTGTGATGAGGGCAGTCTGGAATGTGTCTGCAGGCCGGGATTCACGCTCATCAGTCGTCAGGGCGGGACGTTCTGCGTTGAAGGTGAGTCCATTCAGCCCTTTTTCGTTAGAACTTAAACTTGCCAGTTTATGGGCAGGGAGAATGGTTCGCGCTGAGGTTGAGATTTTGACAGCAAAAGTTATTTTTGATGCAAATTGTCATAGAGAAGTTGGCAGCAGCAGCAGCAGTCAACTACAGCTCCACTTGTTTGTTGTGTCCTCATTTGTCAAGGCTTTAAACTGGTCGTTCAAGGAGTTAACGAGCAGCTTCGCAGAGTAGATATGTGCCAAAGAGAGGATCTGGTTACCTGACTAACATGCACTATCATCGAAGCTAGAAACACCAATGAGAAGTAACATCGTGTTTGGTTTCGCACTCAGCCTACTGCATACGAAAAAAAAAACATTTAGATCAGAATTTGAACTTAAGCAGAAATTATAAATTCTTCTCCTTGCTACTGCAATATAATGCGCAACTCAAAAAGTACCGTAGTATCCCGAAAATTCGCGCTTCTGGGTGTGCGACTTCGCAAATTTGCTTATTTATGTCTTGGAACCCAACACGTAAAACGCAGACGTCTAATAGAGGTAATCAATTGATTTTTCGCAAACGATAAGTATTTATAAATATCATGTTATCATTTATCATGTTATCATTAATTTGTTAACATTAATAATAAATACATATGATTTCATAAAAATAATGTTTAACTTGCTCTTTGCAATAAAATTACATGTGTTATTATCAGATTTTACTATCTTGTTAGGAAATACAGACCGATTTCATGCGCCACATGTTTTCTTTACGTAACAAAAATCAAATAATCGAGAATAATACCTGCATATAATTTATAATACTGTAAAACGAATGTTCAACTTGCTGTATCCACTTGTAATGCATTTATTGCTATCATATTTTCAAGTAAAAAATAAATATAACGACTCGTTGCATTGGTATTTACGTTTATACGGGGCTAACAACTAAATCCAAATCAACTGATTCTGTTCCTGGTCAGCTGATCAGCATGAAGAAAACCAAAGGAAAACAATTTTTTGGTACCTCGTATAAAGTGCGCTCCAAGGGGTACAGCGTCTCATGTACGTACAGCATGTATGGCATCGCACTGTATAGTACTACACTGTGCATATTTACTTTTACCATGACAAGTCTAGACGGTAATGCACAGTATAACGTCTTTTTTAAACAAACTTAGTGGTTTAGGACGAATTTAGTGCGTGATATGTAAATATAGGTATTTATGTGTCTTGGTTAATTTTCCGTCCAAAATTCCTGCCTTTTCAAAATTGGACGGGGAAAAGGAACGTAAGCCCCGCATATTTTGGGGTACAACTCTGTAGCCACTAGAGTTTCAAAACTATGACTGATATTTTGGGTGTGTCTTCTGAAATGTATTGGCTTTTTATACCCTCTGTCACTAGCAAATTTAGTTGTAGATAAGCTATTTATAAAGTTTTCTTAGTGAATGTTCACAGAGTGTTCTATCTTGGTCGACCTCCTTCGGACATGACAGAAAATGCCACAAAAAAATATAAGTAGCCGTAGCGACAACACCTGCTTTAAAAGAGTCCGTAAACAAATTGGTTAACCCTGTCTAGTGTTCTCAGTCGGTCTTCAAATAGACTCTGTCTGTGCATCGCCCAAAGTAGTTTCGCATGGAGTTAGTATGCAGAATAGCAAAGGAAGACGTAAAAAGTATCCACCCACCACTTCCACAATGACTTAAGCGTGCTTTAATCTGTCCGCACGTTCCCTAGCCTCCCCAGCGATCACCGGTACCTGAGACAGTAAGTTAGGGTTCAGTATATAACAACCTCCTCATCCTGGCTTTTTCTGCCTTCTTTTACTAACCGAGAGCCGGTCTCGTTAATATGGCTCTAAATGTACAACCCCCACCTTAGCAGCCGCAATTCTTTCCATAAGTTTCGGGGGAACTGGTGTTCGTCACTACTGCATGCTTTACTGATTGGTCTGGATTTAATGCCTTTCCATTGACTTGGTTGACTATGAGCTAATAAGGTCTGTAGGAGTAGAAGGGTCGACAACACAAAGGCTTCCAACGTCAGAAGTCAGGGGAGACGGATTGGGTTGCGCCAGCTTTTCCTGAGATAAAGAATGTACAAGAGACTCTGCGGACACTTGTCGCTAGCTGTCTCTTCAGGCAACTGTGAGTCAGTGCCCGTTGTGCAGAGTCTTCGCTCACAGCGCGCACGTTATTTGTGGCCTACAGCCAACCAAAAAAGAGTCAACGTAGATTGGCTTCGACGGCTAAGTCTCGCGCGGTCCCATGATCGAACTGGTAAGGAGCGTGGGCGTACAGGAAAGGCGGCGTGAAAAAAATGGTGACGCTGAGGGCCGTGAGAGCGGATTGCCGCAGGTCCTCGCATAGCGTCCAGTCGACGTTTCTCAGTCTGGTGAGGCAAAAAGTATGTTTAGTTTCATCGCAAGTATGTGGATCCAGTAAAAGTGCTTATTTCCGTCCTAAGGGCATAATGATCCCCGTGTTTTGTTTTGGGAAAAGTTTTAGATTGGGCGAAATGCCGCTTTGACGAAGACTGTGTCAAAATTCGTCACAGCATTTGCCACCCGGGGGCCGGACGATGCATATGCCCGCGTCATCTGACCTACCTCCCCGACATGGACGTCTGTGGTGAGATACTTACTAACTCTTTATCATTTCAAAAATCGAGACTTTTAAGTTGCTTTTTCGGCCAGAACAGTTTAGGTTAACTAAACTGCTAAGCCAATTAGATATTAGCAGGAGCCTCGATTGGCGATAGAGCTGGTCAGCAGCTGCAAAAAGTCAACTAATTAATGTGGTTTCTCCTGTCCTTCTCAGTAAAAATGTATCGATCCTCAACCGGGTAGGGCTCTGAGTTGGAATTTTTTATATGCTCCCCATTCCTCGGGCACAACACTAAAATAGGAATCCTCACGCAATACAGGTGGCCATTCGCTAAATTCCAGGATGGGTAAATAATTACGTGTCCTAACCCTAACAATAACCCTAACCCAAGCGTAACCCTAAATTTGACCTTGACTCCACCCCTAACCATAACTGTGCCTTTACCATATCCCTAACTTGACTTTACATTTTTCTTAACATTAATCTTAACCCTTACCATAACATTGACATAGTTGCTCTGGATTTTAGCCAAAACCACCTTTAGTATGGTGGTTCCTGTTCTCATGCCCTGTCGGATGTTATATAAACTATCTCTACCGGGTTCTGGGCTGCGACCTCTAGGTGACACGATGTGCCTGCCGCACAGTAAGATCAGGCCTGCCAATGCTCTTTCTGGCTTGACTACCAGTAAAAATAGTAACTGCCTTTGCTCTCCAGTGCCGACAGAATGCAATCTCTAAAAACCAAGGACAAGGGAAATATGAACGGGCACTCTGATTCAACCTATATTCTCATGTAGGGTAACAAAGTTGGATATAAAAAGAAAGATGCAAAACCATTTAACGGCGACTTGAAGACCTCAGAACTGCTCGATATTATTGAGCTTATTGTGCTCGGGGGTAAAATTAATGCTTATGATTAAGTGGCACTCACCGATCAAGTTACGGAACATGCTTGTGCAGTTTTGCATTGGGACTCAATCTAGAGCCCTCACAGGCAGTCCTATAGCGTCTAGTAACATATACCTATGATGGAGTACCGACAATGACAAGGGAGACCGGAATGGCCATGCCTGGCTTATTAGCCTTTATCAGCCAGTCATACCCACTCCCAAGTGTGGTCCACCTGTGATTCCAACCCGCGAACTTTGGTTATTGAATCGAACGCTCTACCAATGAGTCACGGGCTCTTTGTCCCATCGGTTGTGATCGGGGATATCAATGATGAAGTGGCGTCCACCAATAAAGTTACGAAACATGCTTGTCCCGATATGCCTTGGATTGTCCACAATTGGGATTGGGTATCAGTGGCTGATGATGGCTAAAAAAAACAGAAATAACTATTCCTGTCTCCCTTGTCTTTTTCGGTACTCCATCATAGGTATAGGTTACTAGACGCTATGCGACTGTCTTTGAGGGCTCTAGCTTGAGCCCAATGCCCAACTGCACAAGCATGTTCCGTAACTTGATCGGTAAGCACCACTTCATCATTTATAGTCCCGATCACAACCGACAGATCAACGAGCCCGTGACTCATTGGTAGAGGGTTCGATTCAATAACCAAAGGTCATGGGTTCGAATCCCAGCTTGTCCACACTTAGGATTGGGTATGACTGGTCGATGACAACTAATAAGCCCGACAGGGTTATTCCGGTCTCCCTTGTCTTTTTCGGTACTCCATCATATGTTTAAATTACTGATTATTCAATAAACTAAAACCATGTTAGATGATATTAGACTCAGCATGTGCACAAAATGTGAGAAAAAAACAAATAAATGCTTAGCGCTTATGACTCACTTGTTACCTTGATTTTCATATATCAATTTTCCCAAAAGACTGAATTTTTTACGCTCTTAATAACGAACTTCAGAGTCTGACCTAACCTTATCTCCTCTAACGAGCTGATTGCATCCATGAGAACTAATTAAAATGCAAATAAAGAAATTCCATCGATCGTATTTCTGTTGGCCAGAATAGGGCTGAGTAACTTTTTAAAAGATACATGCGAATACCCATAATGCATGCTAATAAGAGGGTAAAAACTTAATCTTTACTACAGATGCTCGCATTTGTAGGTGAAAGTTTTCATAACCTCAGCAGGAGACACCTCCGAAGTAGGATCACAAACACATAAGTTTACTTAGTAGAGGATTTTGGCAGATTTTACTAATTCCTTTGACCCACTTGTGAAAAACTCGGTGGCCTCGGTTGGATTCGAACCCACGCCAGCATGCGAAGGCTTTACGCCGTAGGGATTGCTCCTATGGCCCTCCCCCCTTCCCCATGGAACATGGTAATGGTGGAAACACCCAGTATACCGGTAGCTTTGCGATAAATTTCAGGGAAATTAGGTTTGATGGTAAAGTGCAGACTAGACTTAGGCTTACGGATAAGGTTAAGGGGGAAGACAGAGACATACAAGCGATTCCGACTGTTTACACCGATCGGTAGGGATGACTTATATGACCCCAGCAGAAGGCCATGGGAAAAGGGACCAAACGCAGTGTCGGTGGCTTTGCGCTAAACTCCAGAGAATATTTAGCCTTCCTGCAAGTTAGAGAAAGGTCACCTGTGTTATGGGGGGCTTTTCTATTCCCATGTTCTGTCAGTGGGGGCTATGTAAATAATCCCGATCGGCTGATTTCACGGACATCTTAGCACTTGCTGAAAATGCAGTCCGTTCCGCAAGTCTTCACCAACCCTCTCCAAACATCCGATCACAGAGCACCTAGGTAATGGGGGTGATGATGACAATTCAACCGTCGATTTCGACGAGGTCCACCATATGCTCCACACCAGGTGGTGCAGGGACGGTGACTTGCGCGTGAATTAGTTTTAAGTGATAGTAGCCTTGCGCTGCAGCTACCGAACTCTCTCCTCCCTGAGACAGAGTCAATAAGACCGGAGAAGGGAGAGGGTGCAGGTGGCTGGCGCGGCCGGAGCTGCCCCTAGGTGTACCACCACACCTGACTCGGATCCCACGGAGTGGGAGTGCCATAAAGGCCACATTAAGAAGGAGCCATTGCAGCCTGACTCTCAGTCCGCCAGTCAGCCACTCCACACAAAACACACATTGGGCTGACCACGTGGTCTGAGTTATCCCGTCAGCTAGCAAGCCACGGCTTTTAGCGCACCGTGATAGTTTCAAGCGCGTCAGATTGTTTATAGTTAGGAAAATGCGCTGAGCTGTTGACCTCACTCTCTCCCCCACCCCCACAATCAAACCACCATCAGAGCCAGTCAGTTGTCTGAGGTGGGCATGGGCGCTTTGGGGGGTACACCAAGCAGCACAATCAGCAGGCCGAGTCTTCATCAGTAGAAGACAAAGGACAGTAACTGGAAGGTTGTATTCAGTAGAGGACTGGTGGCGATCTGAGCCCTGTGCGCAGGGGCTGTGTGGGCGCGTATGTCTGTCTTATGCAAGCCAGCGTCGGTTTAAGGCGCTTGTGATTGCCTGTACAGTAGGTGTCCTAACTCATGAAATCTGATGAATTGCATGAGTTATGGCCCGTTTTGCGAAATCAGCGCACACTGCATCCACCAAAATGTTACGTCAATAAAGAACCGATCGTTAGGAAATATATGGCTTTTTGTGGTTTACAAATAAATGTAACATTGTCTAGAAATAATAACTTTTTTGAATAGGTACACTTACGAAAATGTGAAAAATTGACCTAGTTGAGTAAACTGAAGTTTTAAATGTATAGGAAGCCTGACCATGCAATTAAACGAGTGAATGAAGCAGAAAAAGCCGAATTACTTTTGAAAACAGTCTTTTTCAGAGTTTTGTACATACATATTCCTCTAGCTTAAGCGCAACGTAAAGTATGACCGTCATCAAGCAGCCTAACATGAGAGTGCATATTCCAACACCGTTTCACAAGAATTCGTCGTTTTTCTTCCGTTTGTACATTGTCTTAGATTCTTTTGACCAAGGCAAGCAGATTTTCGCTTCATTGCGCCGATAGGGAAGTCTCATGAATATAATATTTCATAAGCTTACATGTTCACAGGTCGGTCAATGACTAATAAGGTGCAATCGTAAACGTACCATTTGGTGTATATAAATAGGACTATTCTATTGTTAAATTTCTCTATAAATATTTCGAGTTTTCTATTACGATAAGTTGCAGATAGTCTTTGAAAATGAGGCGAATTATTTACGATTTACAGTGTCTTCAGTCGACTGCCCATAAATGTACATTACGTTCGATATGTTTGGTAAAACCCTCAAAATAACATATTTCTTTAAAGCATTTACCGAAGCAGTAACTTTTTTTGGCATTCTTTCTAATGCAGACGGCCACCTGGGTCATATTTGTAGACTTACACAAACATGAAAACTCGCTGCCATGAAAAATCAACGTCCACAACAAAAACTGGGAAAATATATGCCTACAATTAGTTAAAACATTTCCTATAATAAGTTAACTTTTTAAAAAGTGCTTTAATAAGACGTTTTGCACATGAATTCCTGCGTAATTAACGTTTTTTCAAAGGGAAGTCAAGAAAAAACTGGGACCGTTTGACCAAATTTTTGACTTCGCTGAAAAGTAGGGATACAATTTCTGTTTAAAATTAAAAAAACTCTCTTTTCTCTTTCTATTGAAGCGTTTTTCGATATATTTGCTTACTTCTCAGTCTAGTTCTAAGCTTCCCTCATAGCATGTCGATATAGCCCTGATATACTGAAATCTCGACATGCCGAGATAGGACATAGCCCCTGCTCATTGGTTAATCTATATTAAGACTCCGTGCTGTGATTGGTTGGCGTGCTAGTGTGTCTAGAGTGGCCGCGGGAAGCGGCCATGACACTTATCTGTCGTGGCTTGCGTGCTTGACCGTATTTCAGTTTGCAGTTCTGACCCACCCATTTTTGCATTTCACATTCCATTTCTGTCTACTTTATCCATTTATTTTGTATATTAACCTTTTATAATGTTTAGGCAGCCCAGTAAGAGTACAATTAGAAGGCATGTTGCCCGCGATGTGGCGGAAATATGCCGCGAAGTTACTGAGGAAGCGGAGAGGTATATTCTAAAGCGCAAACGCGTAAAGGTTAATGAGGAAGGCACATCTGCACCGTCAAGTTTTAAATTTCAAACACACAAGATAGTGGCCGAATAAATACTTAGAATTTGCGATGAAATGTGAATTTTCTGCCCCTTCTGATTTAAATTTCCTTATTCATTTATAGTCAACTGCAGACCGAAATGGTCTTTTCGGGCTTTGCATACGTCGTGACTGCGAAAAGTCGCGGTGTATCATCGCGTCTCGTATATATGCGTGTTTAAGCTCCTAACTATCGGTGTGGTAAAACAAAATACATTCACAAAAGTTTATTACAGCGTTTTTTGGTACAAAACGCCATAACTTTGCAAAATTTGATTTTTTAAACTAAATTTGTCATCATTTTGCCTTAAACAATGTAAACTTTCAAACTTGCATCTACCTGATTTTTGTGAAAACAAAACCAAATTTACCGTTCTCCGAAGGGATATATTCCAAATTTTTCCGGCTTATTTTAATGTTCATGCATAGTAATGCGCATAAAAACAAAACTTTTTGATCTGTAGCTTGTAATAGCGTACGCAAATTCCTGGATGGCAAGTAACGTCTGATTTTGCCCCATTTAGCCCCGTTTTCCCTTGAATAAACTGATCTGAAGTGATCTCTTTATTATTAAACAGCTTTTTCTTCATAAATTTAATGCAACAAACAGAACTTACACCTTAAAATGCCTGCCCTGCTACTACCTAAAATTCTGAAATAGACATTTCATGAGTTAGGCAATCATCTTGCCACAAGCCTTGATCATCGCCCAGCCAGCAACGCGTCGATCGAATCCTCAAAAAGAACTGAACAGCAAGCGCGGAAGAAAAGAAGTGTATTGTCGTATGCTAACAGTGAACTTTCAGGCAAGCAAAGAATGTATGAGTGTGCTCAAGGTTGGACGGCGATAGGACCAATCAGCTAGTGGTCTTCAGGGCGTAGCATCCCGACTGGTAATATGACTCACCCTGCCGGCAGCTCGTGCACACGCCATATGGGTGGATCGATATTGCAGCGTGGGAAGAGCCGTCAGGGTGGTGTGTGAGCGGATCGGTTAGGACGGTTCCACCTAACAGTCTTCGAGGTTGAATGTGCGCATGTTCCA
Source organism: Schistocephalus solidus (assembly GCA_017591395.1). Lineage (NCBI taxonomy): Eukaryota > Metazoa > Platyhelminthes > Cestoda > Diphyllobothriidea > Diphyllobothriidae > Schistocephalus > Schistocephalus solidus. The sequence continues at coordinate 23,826 of WEDG01001196.1, read as the reverse complement.
TACCCTCATATGGCCTGACCACGTGATTTCAACCGCAGCACGTGACACCACGCCCATGCTTGCTTGAAGCGCTGCAATCGGCTGGATTCCAAGCCCATTCCCCGTTAAAATGTTCCTGATCTCAATAAACCGAGTAACCTCGTAGAAGTACAGTTTCAGTTGTGGTACTTCCTGCCCAAATCAAAGGCCAGAAGAGAACTCGGAGTGGAGATATTTTACTATTTCGGCCTGCGCAAGGGCTTGCGTTCGGCGATCGGTGAGCGTTCATCAACGAATGCACGTCAATATTCTCTATCTAAACCGTCACGACAACGAGCCCGTGGCTCAATGGTTAGAGCGTTGGATATCTGACCAACGAGTCGCGGGTTAGATCCTTGGGTGGTGCACCACCTGGGGTGAGGTATGACTGGCTGACGACGGCTACTAAACCAGAAATGTCCATTCCAGTCTCCCTCGTCTTTGCCGGCAATATTCAAAGGCATCTTCGCTCGCTCGGACAGCTGAAAGCGATTCTTTTTGTTGTTGGGCAGAAATTTTATTTCAGATGCTTGGCGTCATATCAAATCACTGTTCGGTTTTCTGCAAAGGGGCACTGTAAATGTTAACATTCGTTTGACTCTAAAAAGTGCCTTTAGAGATTGAATGTTGATTGCGCCACATTACGTTATGATCGGGTTTTTGGTGTCGTCGGTGTCACCACAGTCGCCGTAGCAGGGTAATAGTCAAACATAAGGCCTTGCCGACTTTGTCGTTGACAAGGATAATAAGAAATAGGAGGATGAGTATGGGGGAGGGAGTGGGGTGATGGCAATGTGCTCTCGATGACCGAACTGCAGAACAAGGAAGTTCTCCTCTGCTGTTTATGTGTGGCTTCTTCACTTCCGCTTGCAGACGAGACCTGACCAACAAAGGGGTCCATTTGTGGTTGATATGCTTTCTCAACCCTAAAAACTACTATCCACGTTGCTTTGTAACCAGAACAAAGAGGATATCTAAGTACGAGCCATTGCACGCCTTCTTGTCAAGTAGGTGCTTTTGGCAGGTTTAAAAATTAGTTTGACCCATCTGTTCAGGGGGAATTGAACCCACGACAACGGGGGCAAGGCTTGGGAACAGCCAATATTCCAGCCACCTGAGCTACGAGGCCTCACTAGGAGCCGTGTGTTGAATCACATTTGGGTCAAGTTACCTCTCCAGCATACTACTACGTACGAAATCCACCGAGTCTGATACCGTTAGCCTTCTATCTAAGCCGGATTTCCTAAGTAATCAATATAGAATTAACCCCATGACAACCGAGCTCACTTACTCAATAGTTTTTTTTGGCAAATTCTCATGATTCATCGGACACAATTGGGAAAAACTTGGTGGCCTCAGTGTGATTCGAACCCATGACAGCAAGGACAAGGCTTGAGTACAGCCAAGTCTAACCACAAAAGATGCGATATCCAAACGGGAGCCATGAGTGAGCGCTGGAATCAAATTTCTGCTGACCGCCTAGACCAGGACTCAAATCGTAGGTCTGTTCAATATTTAATTGGAGGATGGTTGGTTCATACTGGCAGATAAGAAAAAAATTACACATTCAGTGGCTATGGATTTTCTTAGTATTACGAGGTGATCTTTTCAGAATAACTTGCTCGCCTCACTGCAAGACTGCGAATTGGAGTCTTACGCAACCGACTTCGGGCGAACCGAATTCCATTGCTCCATAGTCTCTGTCGGGTGTGATTGAGGTTATTCCTATTATGTGGCCTGTGATTAAGCAGATCGATCCGCATTCCAGGATTGAAAAAATCAGTGCCCTTTACATTGAAATCCCGTCGGGAAGGATTTTTCCAGGCTTCTGATCGGAAATCAATAACTGACGAGCAGCAGTGACACGGTTGGAGGGCAGGGAGACATAACGGACTTTTTCTGCTGTAATTTTTGTCTCCGAAATGACAATTTGGAAATACCTTGACTCCAATTATTTCCAATGCTACTTACTGCCAGGGTCGTAGCGTGAAAAGGAGTGCATTCAAGCCAGATTGGTTGACGTCGTTCTCCTGCTAAATGTGTAAATCAAAATTAAATTCTTCCGAGCCGTCCTTATGCTGAAGCCACTGAGGCACAACTCAGAAGACCATGAACTACGCCAATGGCTATTTAAAAGTGCTTCCCTCCTTCAGGTACAAGACTCGTGCGCCCTCTGTGATACAACTGTCTGCTAAGACAGATTGAAAAAGCGCTAATGATATTTTATAGTCAAATAAACGACTGTTTTTGTATCTTATATTAAATTTTTCTCCTGGTATCGGAACTGGAGGCCATGATCTCTCCAGCTTTAAAACAGGAAGTTCTGACTATTTAATTGTTTCTAGATGCGTTATCCGAGAGAACAGATTTGGCGAGTTTACAAACTCCAACCAGCCTGACCTCATCTGGAATGCCGCCACTGTCCTGTGCCGACTTTGGGGCAATTCAGGGTGCCAATCATGAGTGCCTGTGTCCACCGCTGCATTGCCATGCGGCGGAATCTAGGACGACCAATATCCAGACGTTTGGCGATGTCCGCAGTGTTCTCTACGACTTCTGCAACGCTCAGTTCCGTAAGTTTATTGATGCCTGCAGTCCTTCACTGGCGGAAGGCATATGCATATGACGGTACATGCAATGGCTATCAAAGCCGTGGCATTCCAACACTCCTAGAACATGGTGTGGTTAAGAACTTGCTTGATTCCATTCTGTCCGCCCGCCTGCATGCTACTGGCGACAACGAATGTTGTGCATAGGACGCATACCACATGTAATAAGTAAATAACTCATTAAGAGTACGACAGCTCAGTCGCAGAGAGCTGTTTCCTGGTCCTTACTGAGCATCAGTAGAACATAGGCCCTATGTTCATATATCTCACTTCATAAGGCCTATAGCGTGTCGATCGGTAAAGACCGTAAAAAATCTGTCTGCGGCTGGCCTGTTGCACTCTTCATGAACTCCTCAAACATTCAGCCCTGTAAGTACCACAGATAGGAATCACTAAATTTGAGAAAATCAGCTGAAATAAAACTGTATCCGCTTAGTCCGTAGTGAGACTACACAGCTTCATTGTCATTGATTTTTGAGGGGATTAAAAACTGCAATTACAGAACTGAAGTATTTACTAAAAAATCAGGGGAACGCTGGGGCACCCCCTGGGAGCTGGATTTTTCTTCAGAATTATAAATTCCATTGTTAGGGAACTATCCTTCCCCCATTTGGAATAAGCGACTGATTCAGCAACATGCGCTCCCAACTTCTTGGCAAGAAATACCTCATGATACTCAGCGCCATGGGTTTGCAGGACTCACTCTCGAGCCCCGCCAGCAGCCGCACTGTGGTTAGTAGTATAGGCAGTAGCCCATTACCGACAAGGACCAGTCTCCCTTGTCTCTGTCGGTAACAATCAACGCCATGCCCGACTAGCCTAAAGAACGAGTTTTACGAAGATCGGCACTTGCTCCTCGTGTCTGTGCTGAAAACAGACAAATTTATTATTGTCGGCGACTTCCTGGCAAGAGTCCACGTAGATCACGCCACATGTGCGGGGGAGGGCTTGTTTGGGAAATGCAAAAGAATGGAATTCTGCCACCGAAAAGCTGAACAGAATATATTCCGCTCATCAATAACACCCTCTTCAGCAATTATTACATTGCAAAGACTAGATGGATAAACCTCACTCACGGTACTGACAGTTACTGGGCTGTGCTTGCGTCGGAATGGGAGATCGCCTTGACGTAATTGGGTAAATGGCAGTATGTTGTGTCGAATGCTAGTCCTTAAGAAGACAAGGCTACGCCTAGGATGATGGTTAAGTTTTCTGGAGAACCTAGCTGGTGCGACGCTCAGGGCCGGTCCCAAATAGAAAGAGAAGAAATGGGAGGCCAGCTGGAAGGATGATGTAGACAACTATTGGAGAGAATGTTGGAAGAAGTTAGCAGCCGAACGAGGGCACATATCTGATGCCAAGCAAGCGGCGTCGCGAATTTGGCAGAACGAGGCTTCGTCACAGCGCCTTCAGCTAGAGGAAGCCTGATTCTGCCTTGGAGATAGTTGGACAGTTTTGACAGCCGTGGTTGGTTGAGAACCAGACCCCTAATTGTGTGCGTGCAAGTTTTCGCGAGATGCGTAGCGTTGCAATAGGCGCTCGGTGTAGAGCCACTACAGAAGCCAATAACGAAGCCGAATGCTGCAAGACACTGAGCGCTACCATACTCTTACCGGCAGAATGAACCCCTAGCTGGAGTGTGTGCAGGTAGCCTTACAGTGCTCCAAGTTAGCGCATTTGTTTCTGAGAAGATTTAAAAACTAGAGTGCCTGCGTGAAAGCACCGAGAAGAGAACATTGGGGTGTTCTCAGTTATGTCATACAGGGGCAGAATATAGGTGAAACACGTGTCTGCTATCACTATGGTAAAGTATTCAGTACATTAATTCCTGTCGGCGACTTCAGTGCGTGAGTTGGTCCAGTTCATGCTACTTGGGTGGGAAAAGTTTTTTTAGATTCAAAATAGGTATTGAATCTGTTACCAAATATCTGCGGAGAACACAATCTGCTCATCACCAATACCGTCTTCTGCATTTCTAGCAGCGAAAGAAACCACGTGGATGCTCCCTCACTCAAGCCACTGGCAAATGCCGGACTGCGCACGAATCAGAGCGCTAGAAAACCTTGACATAGCTGTTAAACGGGTAGTGTGGTGCCTGTGGGGGTGGGGGAGAGTGTGAGGTCAATAGCTCAGCGCATTTTCCTCACTATAAACAATCTGACGCGCTTGAAACTATCACGATGCGCTAAAAGCCGTGGCTTGGAAGGTTGCCAACTGACGGGATAACTCGGACCGCGTGGTCAGCCCAATGTGTGTTTTGTGTGGAGTGGCTGACTGGCGGACTGAGGGACAGGCTGCAATGGCTCCTTCTTATTGTGGACTTTATGGCACTCCCACTCAGTGGGATCCGAGTCAGGTGTGGTGGTACGCCCAGGGGCGGCTCCGGCCGCGCCAGCCACCTGCGTCCTATCCCGCCTTCGTTCTTCTTGACTCTGTCTTGACACCGGGAAGGTGGGGGAGGAGGAGAGAGGTCGGTAGCTGCAGCGCAAGTCTTCTATCACTTAAACTAATTCACGCGCAAGTCACTGTCCCTGCACCACCTGGTGTGGAGCATACGGTGGACATCGTCGAAATTGACGGTCGAACTATCGTGTGGTGCCGAATACTGAGCTGATCACTACCCAGGCCCCTCGAAGATTACGTTTCCACTAGAACTATGTAGATTATTTAGGAATTGACAATATTTTAGCAGTAGTGGAACATAATAAGCGAAACAGAACGAACGCTTACTAACCTCAGGCATATACAGTCCCTAGAGATTTAAGACTCTGAGAACGCATGTGACGGACTACACAGAATCATCTACACTTTTTTTTCTAAGCGCTGGAACCCGCACGCCAACAGCAACAAGGCCTTTTCAATTACTTTGGCACATAAATCGAGCGCCGGCTCTCCAGTGAGAATAAAATTCACGAGTCATAAAATACTCACTTCCCGATGTCGTTGCCGATGTCAAGGGAGTCAGCGAGAAGTGCAAAAACAACTGGGTACCTCTAAAGGCAAAAGGGATCTAATGGTACGCGTACTGTGGGAAAATATTAACAGAAGAATTCACAAAAGAGAATAAACCTCCAAGCTCTCTTCGTAGTCCTCACTGACGTCTTCAACAATGTCTCACTACACGGACCCCGGAACTCTGGGTGAAATGTGGTTTCCGCAGAAGTTTTACATTGATAGTTCTTTGGGCAACTTCATAGCGGAACGATGGCGCACGTTAAAGACCGCAGGTCAAAGATCAATTCGCCATGACAACTGAGGCAGAGCAGGACCTCGTACTTCCTCGAATCTTCTTTCAGTCTTATTCTAGTTGCAATCTCAGTGGACGCCTATTCGGAGGAACGACCAGCAACAAACCTCAGGCATCGAACTGACGAATAAGTTTTCAACATCTGCCGCCTATACTCTGTCACACGAATCTCCTTAAAAAGGATAAATGACTATCATTTCATCGAAAATTGCGCAATTAAACTGGCTATGCAGTAAAACCTACGCCTTCTTGACTCAAAATGCGTTGATTTCTAACCAACGATCGGGACAAAAAGGAGCAGTCGTCATGCCTTTATCGCATTAGCTTAAGTGATTTGGTTCCGTTTTGCAACATGCGCACGGAGTCGGATCACTACCTGATACCCACCATGGAGCATGCGGAACCCTCAGTCATCCTTCACAGCAACCATCTCGCTGTCCAAGACTGATTCTTCAATCTCAGAAGCACCAATAGCTGCGAAGAAATCGCCGGTTGGATCGCCAAAGACAGAGAGGATTTCAACAGACCTCGACACCGGACTGAGGGTGTCCCTGGTCGTAGTCTTCATAACACTGCTCGGAGGTATGGGCATATAGACAGTCTGTCATAGCCGAACAAGTAAACTTAGCTACCTCTACATATGATGTCTCTGGAGAACGCTAAACGTGAAGTGACAGGAATGGATTCCGGACACTCAGACGCTGGAATCAAACAACATTCTCAGTGTATTTGCACTACTTAAGGGGATTCAATGTTGATAGGGTGGCCACGTCGTAACCATGAATGATGAGCGCTGCGCAAAGTGACTCTTCTGAGGTAATATTCTGGTGCTTGTGGGAAAGCAGATCCAAAATGACGTTACAGGAACACTGAAGAACTCACTGCCTTGCCCATGAATGGATTAGGACAGATGAAGGAGCCATACACGGAATTGGCGGGTCTGGGGGTCTATCGTAAAATCGGGACCAGTGACCTTCGAAGCCGATAGCATAGAAGAGACAAACTCTTCGGAGGATAAATTTTGTTGATGCTCAATTTTCGCCAACATGTACGCACCGCCAACGCAGGTTCAAGGCCTGAATTGTCATAATCGAATGTCCACTCATTCATCGTAATGGAGAACCTCCAGTCCGTTCGCTGATCCCCAAAACAGAAAAGTAACCGGAGAGGGCACTCCCACTGCTACATAGGCTCCTCGCTCACGCATCACCCTTGTCGAATTTGCCGGCAGTCATTGCAACTCCGACGCCAAAACACAACAAGCCGGCCTGTCTACACTCGAACCGCAATCCCGGGTCACGCATTGGCCTGGCATGAGGCGAATAGAAAACTACTTCCGCCTAACAGTCGTTAAACTGCCTCACCTGGTTCCGAAATGCCCCTTCGGACATACCTATTCATAGCAGTTATGTTTGCAACATTCAACCGACGACAGTTCGACCGTTGTTTCTGACGAGGTCCACCGTGTTCGCCACAGCAGGGAGGACATAGGAACGGTGACTTAAGCGTGAATCAGTACATATTAATAGGATACATGTGTTGCGCCCTATCCTCCCCCACCACCCTGTACCCAGAGGAAAAACTGAGTCAGTATAAGCAGAGGCGAGATCTGGCGCAGTGGCTGACAAAGCCAAACAGTTCGTCTAAGCCTGCCACACACGCCCGGTCCGTGCACCGTACACCAGGTTGTAATAGCGAAAAGAAGTAGTCGGCTAGGATCCTATCTGAGTTGGAGTGCCAAATAGGCCACATTAGGAAGAAACCATTGCAGCCTTATTCCGTCAGATGACAGTCTTCCAAGTCATGACTTTTAGCGCATCGTCATAGACTCAAGCGCGTCATATTTATTGTTGTAAGAAATGCGCTTAAGTGCCGTGAAGATGGAGTCCGCGGGGCCAGTCCCTCTCTCTTTTTCTCTCTTTCGTCTTCTAGGCCCCACTCTGCTGTCCGAACCGGTCAGTCATCTGGTGTCGGGATTGGGTGCGGCTGGACCCTGTGCCTTAGCATGCCACTACATGACCTATCTGCTGCATTTTGTACATACGTGAGGACTGTGGGTAGCCTGGATAACGCATGTCGTGCCATAGTCTGGACTCCGTACTGGTCCAGCGAATCTCTCCTGTGGCCTGTTGTAGGGGCACGTGATACGGTATAGATTGTAGTGGCCTCACTCCGGGCACCTATTGCAGTTCTGTTTCTCGCGGGTAATTGCACGTGCGCACCATTGCATCTGGTTCTCGGCCAATCACGGCTGTCCAAATCAGCCAATCACCTTGAAGGCCGACTCCGACTTGCTCTCGCTCAAGGCACCACAACGCATTCCTCGCTGCCACCTGGACTGGCGCTCTCGAGGCTTCAGACGTGCTCTTTTCCTGCTGCCAACTTCTAAAATTGTTTCCGTTATTTATATACAGAATACAACATCCTCTCAACTGGTGTCCCACTTCTGCTCCTGAAGATAGTAGCGACTAAGGCCTCCCCTATGGTTTAAGCTGTCGCCATAAGGTGTCCTAGCATACAGTCAACTAATGTCCCTTGGGGGTAGCCTACAGAGCCATCGTGTGGGCAGTGTTGGTTTCGCATCTCTCCACTTGTTGAAGTTTAAAGTATACTTCAGAAAGAGTTGTTCAAACTTACAATATTGGCCCATTTAGTATCTGTTGGAATTTCCTCGTTGTGATTGCCTCAAAAGTTCAGTACACGTCACACTTTAAGCCGTAGCAAAGTTTCTGTTGGTTCCGATCTCCAGCCCCTCCCACTTTTGCCTCATTTTCACTGGTTTCAGTCCAAATTACGACAAACGAGAAGATGATGACGGCGAAGCCGAGCGTTTGCCTGAGGAGCAACGACAGTCGGGCAGCGTCTGGTCTCGCTTTCCTGTTGGAAACGGAGGCCTTTCAAGTTGAGCTCTGCTTATCAAAAAAAGCCTCCTCCAGGTTTTCCCGCGACACTACTTGTCGCGATATGAAGGCGATCTCGTCTTACGACCAACACCGGTTGCTCTGTTTGCGGATAAGAGACCCAATGGTAAGGCTTCTGTCCTCATTTCAGTGCAGATAGGATGCACGATTTGACCATCAGAACTCCTCAGATGACCCCGTTGCCGGAGCCGGGGAACGCGTGCCTCACAACTACTGCCTTCTCAACGCATAAAACCGTGATACTTCTGTGGTGCATGTGCCACGCACTAAACTGCACATCTGTAGTCTCCAAATTATCAAATAGAGTCTGGAAAAGGGTTGAGTAGCAAACATGTACCTAATGCTCAAGGTTTTTTTCTGTCACTCATGGAAGTCGACGGATTGGTCGGCTCGGCAGGCTAAGGACCTACATTTAACAACGTTCAACCAAAGCAGGCGAAAATGCGAGTCTCAGAAAGCAATTGAAAAAAACGTAAGTGTGATCGCTGGGAGAAGAGCTTTACCTGCCTGACGTTTCATATTCAGACTCGAACCCATAATCAGAGACAGCATCAGATAATGATAAATTATGCACAGTAAATTCCAAAAATGGCCAAGCAACCATCGTGCCAATATCTAACACGGCTGATGAAACTTCAGAGCTTGAAGACGAAAATGCCGGCCATCAAGCAATTATCACTCCAGAGGCAAACATCCCTGATTAAGGGGAGTCAGTAATTGTCATAATTAGGCAAAGCGACTGCATCCTATAAATACTGCAATTCTCTATGCGTGAAGTACCCGTACCTAATGCTGTCTTTGATAATGGTTTCCAGCATTAATCCGAAACATTAGGCGAATGAATTTGTTGTCCCAGCGATCGTGTCTTCATAATCTCAACGTTCAACAATTAGACCTTGAAGTAAGAGATTCAAGCTGAAGTTGATAATGATGAGAAGAAAACAGGATCGGTACCGGAAAAATCGCTACACTTTCCAGAGCTTTTGGACTCATGCTGGAGTCCAAAGTTTGTGACAACCAAAAGAACAACATTAACAAATAAGTACTGTGGACAGTTCCCTTGAGATTGCGCCATCTGGCAGTGAGCTCGCAGCCTTTGGTAGGCAAAATCAGAAGGTGCTGCTTCATAGAAGTGCGGTGTCTCCCAGTCAACCTTCAGTCTATTTTTTTACCCACCTACTCCACCACCTCTGTGCCACGAACTCAGGGCTTGCCCCCATCGTATGATCAGGGGGTCAGTACTGTACGTTCACCTTTTCGTTTACTTACGAGTCATGTCCCATGTAACTGCAGGGACAGTGGCTGCATGAAATGAGGTAGAGAGCAGCACTTCATTAGGTCATCTCAACTACATTTTTGCATTCGTCTGAGAATGACAAAGTATTAAAATAATCTTCATTTCGCATTTGATGTCGGGGAGCACGTTTAGTCTCCTCTTTTTGATACATTCAGAATCTAAAAGACCTTAAATAGCACAAATTTGACAATAAAGTTGTTATGTAGGACCCTAAGTAGGACGTTATTCGATTTACATTCTGCGATAATCGCAGTAACTTCTCTTCGTGTGCTTTTTATAAGCTCTGTTTTCTTTGTAACAACACTAATTGTACGTGCTTGCCTAGACTTCAGGAAGGAAGAGGTGCTTCAATCTGTCAAATGTTTCTGACTAAATGGATCGAAAGGGAGAACATAGTATAGAATTCAGGATGAGCGCAGAAAATTATTGGATGAATTTAAGTTTCCATATACAGAGAAACCTAGCCTAGGAGTCAATATTTTTACACTATCAACGTTACCATTGGGATGAAGGATAACTAGAGCGTTTCTTCGGCTACTTTCAGGTGAACTACAAAGTCAGCTCGACAGTAGTAGCCCGAAGATCTCCACCGAATGCTCCACAGAAGGGTGGTGCAGGAACGGTGACTTGTGTGTGAATCAGTTGTAAGTGATCGTAGACTTGCGCTGCAGCTTCCCACTCTCTCCTCCCTCACCATAGCCCAGTGCCATGACAGAGTCAAGAAGACCAGAGGTGTGAGAGGGTGTAGGTGGCTGGCACGGCCGGGGCCACCCTTGAGCGTGCCACCATACCTTGTTTGGATCTCACGGAATGGGAGTGTCATAAAGGTCACATTAAGAAGGAGCCATTGCAACCTGACTCTCAGTTCGCCAGTTCACATAAAACACACACGGGGCTGACCACGCGGTCCGAGCTATCCTCTCAGTTTGCAACCTTCCAAGCCACGACTTTTAGCATACCGTGATAATTTCAAGCGCGACAGATTGTTTATAGTAAGGAAAAGGTGCTGAACCGTCGACCTCACTCTCTCCCCCACCCTCCACAATCAGACCACCGTCCGAGCCGGTCAGTTGTTTGGTGCAGAAGTGGGCGCAGCTGCTGATGACCTCGTCTACGCGTACTACGTACATGATTTGGCCTCCCAAACACAAGCACCAGGATCGTACACTACAGAGGGGTTGAAAGGATCACATCTCACATGCTTGAGATAGCCAGAGGTCACGTTAAGAAGGAGCCTTCGTAGCCTGACTCTCAGACCACCAGCCAGCCACTCCACACAACACACATTGGACTGACCGCGAGGTCTAAATGTAATTGTCAGTTGACAACATTCTAACCCACGGCACTCATCACCCCGTGATATTCTCAAGCTCAGATCTTACATGCAACAGAGGAGCCAGATGGAGAAGGAGCCGAGGATCATACTTGCCTCTTAATCAGCTATGCAGACTGAGAGCATGTTTTTTGTGGTGTTACATGTGATCATGGGAAGTGCATAGGCAGATGAGGAGAGATGTAGTATTGTGGTATATCTGGCGGTGTTCTACCGCAGGTTTTCAAGGAGACGCATGCGGCCTAATAGGCCCATGCACTGTGTGAATGTGCGTGGGCAGTGCGGACAATTGTGTCGGGTGTATGTGGGTGCTCCTGGCACTGGTTCGCCGGTCTCTGTACGATGGATTCTCAAGTGACCGACCAGGCTGTTGTGTGATATGCATGTGCGGTAACAATGAGGACAGAATAAGTCGGGAGGTACTGAGTCTGCGGGGTTGTGTTACTGTACTGGGTGAGATGTTTATGGGTGCGCAAGATGTGTTAGATATGTTGGCATCGCGGTGGACTCCGCTTTCATGGATGCGCATGTGACCGATCAGGCTCATGCTGTGATTGAATGCGTGGGGGCAGTGATGGCACTGGAGGCGGCATTTTCTGCCGTGTACTGGTCCCCCAGGCCCTGGTACGCCAGTCTCTGCGCGATGGATTAACAAGTGACCGACCAGGCCGATGTGTGAGGTGAATTTGTGGTCGCAAGGAAGACAGGTTAGTTCCGAGTACCCATCACTGGTACTGGGGGCGCTGGTGGTGGAGGTTGTAGTGGAAGAGGAGGAGGAGGAGGAAGAGGAGGAGGAGGAGGAGGAGGAGGAGGTGTCAGGTAGTTTGAGGTGACCACTGAGTTGGCGGGAGTGGGGTAGGTGGTTGTCCCCGTGATTGGCGCAAGAGGTGGGGGTGGGAGGAAGATTTCGGGGCAGCTAGGCACCGACGGAGGGATAATTAGCGGTTGGGGTGGTCGTCGTCATTGGGTTTGAGGCAGGTATGGCAGAAGTTGATGCTGTGGGCTTGTTGTTTCATTGAGTTTGAAGAGGTCCGACCAGGCAAATTCACGCGTGGAATGTGCATTGGCAGCGCGGGCACGTTAGGAGGACCTGGGCATCGGCGGTGTTGATCCGGGGCGCTGGTGACTTGCGAGTCGCCCTTTTGGCCTTAGCAGCGGCGACTCGGTTGGCCTCATAGATTACTAAACAAGTCTTCACGGATCTTTCCCATGCCGGTTTATCCTGGGCGAGGTTCTGTCCGGTCTCCGAACTGAACTGCAATTGCCTCCGAGAGTTCTTCACAGTATCCCTGTAGGGTCGTTTTTGTCCTCCATGCCTACGAGCACTTGTAGGGATATATCTGTATAAAATTCGTTTGAGTAGTCGCTTGTCATCCATTCTCACCAGGTGGCCGCTCCATCGCAGCTGCACTTGTCTCAGCATGGCGTGGATGCTGAGGATTCCGATTCGCTCCAGGACTTCCGTGTCCGGGATCCTGTCTTGTCATCTCAGCTTCATTATTCTGTGGAGGTAGCTAAGATGGAAGTGATTAAGCTTTCTGCCTTGGTTCGAGTAGACGGTCCAGGCCTCCGCTCCATAAAAGAGTGTCGTCAAGGCGACGGTCTTGTATATATTCAGTTTGGTGTTCAGGTGAACACCGTGGCGATTCCACACGGAGGCCTGCAACCGGCTAAAGACCTGGCTGTCTTTGGAGATCCGTTGAGCAAACTAGTCATCGATTCTCGTGTTGCATGAAAGCGTGCTTCCCAGATAAGCAAAGGTTTCCACATTTTTGAGTTGAGCTACATTTATATTGATTCGAGGAGCATTGTATTCTGCGCTGGTCGGTGGCTGGTGAATGACCACCGTTTTGGTTTTACTGATTGTTAGTCCAGAATTGGCGAAGCCTGCGTTGAAGCGGACATACTTCTTTGCGTTTCCTCCTCCTTCACAGTGTTAAGGGCGCAGTCGTCCGCTAAGAGAAAGTCATAGACTGTAGTCGTAGGTACGCGCGGTGGGGCCTGCATACGCTAACTGATAAGACGGTACCCGTCAGTTCTGTAAGTGATGCGGATCCCAGGGTGCTTATCACGGTAGGCGTCAATCAGCATAGCAGAGAACACGAGACTGAAGAGGGTAGGGACCAGTACGCAGCCCTGTTTCACTCCGTTGGTCAATGCGAATGCTTCGGATACCGTCCCGTTGTCAGTGACGCGCGCCGTCATCCCGTCATGTAGCTGACGCACCATGTGCGTGAACCGCTCAGGACAGCCGAATTTCAGCATGACGTTCCACAGTCCATCGCGATTCACCCTATCAAAGGCTTTTGTTAGATCCACGAAGGTAGTGTGGAGGTGGGTTCGCATCTCCTGGCATTTCTCTTTTAGCTGTCCGGTGCCGAAAATCATTTCGCTTATACCGCGGTGTCAGCGGAAGCCACATTAGCTTTCCGGGAACACTCCCTGCTCCAGGTGTCCGCTGAGACGATTGATAAGGCTACGGGCGAATATCTACCTGGCGATGTTGAGCAACGAGATGCCTCTGTGGTTATCGCAGAGTTGCCGATTCCTCTTCCACATGTTGAGATGGACGATAGTCGCGTCTTTGAAATCCTGAGGAACTTTTCCTGGGCACCGCATCACCTGGAAGAGTGTTGTGAGTTCCGTCAGGAGCCGGGCCCCGCCATTCTTGTAGACTTCCGGTGAGATTGCGTCGGACCCCTGTGCTTTACCGCTGGAAATCTGCTACATGGCCTGAATTGTTTCTGGTAGGGAGGCCGGAGATCTAGGTCATTGCTCGTGTCCACTTGAGGGAGCCGGTCAATGGCAGCATCGGAGATGGTTGATGAGCAATTAAGGACACTTCTTAAGTACTCGGCCCAGCGCTTCAGAATTTCGAATTTCTCTGTTAGAAGTGCTGTGCCGTCAGATCTGAGCTGCGGTGCGGTCCCCTTGATACATGGGCCGTAGATGGCCTTGATGGCTTTGAAATTTTTTAAAATTTCATTGCGGTCCACATACCCCTGGATTTCCTTAGCCTTTCGGACCACCCAGTTGTCCTGCATCTCCCGCAGCCGTTGCTGTACAAGGCGCCGGCATCTGAAGAAGGCTGCTTTGGTGGCGTCAATCCGAAGGTTCATGTAGGCTTTGTGTAGTCGATTCTTCTCCACGAGTAAGTTGCTGATGTCGGCGTCATTGTCGTCAAACCAGTCCTGGTGTTGACGGCATGCGCGTCCAAGTACTTTGAGGGCGGTGGACTGGATGACATTTAAGTGCAGAAGAAGAAGGTTGTTCGTTCACCGGAATCATGGCTTTATTCGTCTGAGCTTTCGAACTCTTACTGGAGTCCATCGTCAGAGTTCAAACAGCAACATAAACGAGTAACATTTATATGGGGGCAGGGGCCAATCAGGCAGCAGTGGCGCCAGTCCGGAGGTGACTACGCAGGGCCCTGTATGCCGGCGCCAGATCGATAAATCGTGTCAGAAAACGTGTCGATAAAACGTGTCAAAAGCGACCGAGCGCATTGTTGCGGGGCTTGGTGTCGGAATCGCACACCCACCCAAAGCTACCATGCGCATTAATGTCATGAGAATCGAGGACAGATAAAATCCTAATGAGCAGTCGGAGTAGTGTATCGCATCCCGCGCCAAAACTGTTCCTGTAACTATACAGGACAGACTGGACGTATGCTTGGATCGCGCATACACGAGCATAAGCTAGCTGTGAGACGGAGTGACGGTTTATCGCAAGCGGCTGCCCACACCTACGAAACGGGTCACGAGTTTAACTTCGCAGCCACGAAGATCATCGCCCACGCCAGATGCAAGACAAGCCTAGAACTGATTGAAGCCTGGGCCTCCGATGAGAACTCGGTCAATCGATTTATCGATCTGGCGCCGGCATACAGGGCCCTGCGTAGTCACCTCCGGACTGGCCCCACTGCTGTCTGATTGGCCCCTGCCCCCGATAAATGTTACTCGTTTATGTTGCTATTTTATCTCTGACGATGGACTCTAGGAAGAGTTCGAAAGCTCAGACGAATAAAGCCATGATTCCGGTGAACAAACAACCTTCTTCTTCTTCACTTATACACACACCTGGAATGCGGACTTTCGCCTCCATTCGTGGATGACACTTCGCAGTTGACATCATCGTATCTCCATGGTGACGTTATTATCGGGAGCATGCAGGTCCTCCAATTTCTGGCTTATTTGGTTGCTGAACTCAAAACAGTGAGCAGGCAAATTTACCAAAAGAGTATTTAACTTACCGGGCGGTCGCTTACCTTGGGGCCTTCGTCGGGGTTGAAGTCAGAGCCTCGTCTGCGAGATGACGAGGCGGTAATCCATCCAACCATCGGCATCGCGGATCGCCTTGGTCGCCAGCACTTCCTGTCGATCTCACCTCTGGATGAGAGCATCATCTAGCAGCTGGCAGCACCGCGACTGATGGTGCATCCACGTGGCCTTCTCCCACATCAGAAGGCGGAAGAAGGTTTTGATCAGCAGGATACAGTGTTCCGCACATGCTCGGAGAAGGAAGCCATTAAATGCCCCGGAAGCTTTTAACGAGTTGCCCATACGATGTCGCGGAGAATCACAATCCCATTCACCGCGTTCCATAGATTCAGCTTGGACCCGAACGTTGGGAAATCCAGCGCACGCTTCAGCAATTTTGCATCGCAAGGAGAGGCTTCTATCCTTCTAGGTGAAAAGGTGGACAATTTTTTGTCTACCTCGATTCCCCTTCGCCAATCACATACCGTTGTCAGGACTATGTATGTGCGGCATAAACCCTGCTGGAGAAGTGCTCTTTGAGCACTATTCAACGATTATGAAGGTTTGAGTGAGGGCAGTTCAAGGTCGCCTTTCAGATGATTGGACCATTTGGACAGCTATGATTGGCCGATAAACAGACTGTCACTTGAATTTAACTGTAAGCACGCGCAAGGGGCCCAGTGCTGCAACTGGCACCCGGAGTAGGGCTACAAAAATTCTACAATCAATACCGTCCTATTCTACAGTCCAAAAATTGGTCTTTACACACATCTGACCTGGACACCTGTGCACACTGCGGTTCCGGTTAACAGAGCAGGCCCCATACGCGGAAATCCACTACCAGTTGGCTAAGTAAATGCTCTAGGTTGCCCTCTCGGATATTTCAGTTACCCGCTGCGTATACTCTAAAAGGAGGTTTTCCGAGCAATAGCTCTTCCGATACCCGTTTCGGTTGCCATCGCCACCATGGTAGCGCGTTTGACAATTTAACAAACGAGGTTAAGTCAGACCCAGGGAAGATGCTGGTCTTGATGGCCCTTAATGTTTGAGGATGAAACGACATTTGGGTAGCACTTGCTTAAGGCATAGTCAGTTCATTTCAGTTTGAGGTAAATGTAGGTGTGCATCTTTATACACGCAGCGGAAGTAAATCAGAAATTGTGAAAAGGTGACATCAAAAAACTACAGAGGAGCGTTAGAGTGTTGGACTTCTAACCAACAGTTCGCGAGTTCGAGCCTGGGGTACCGCAGCCCCTGGGGTTGGGTATAACTGGCTGATGACAACTAATGAGCTAGAAATGACCATTCCAGTCTCACTTGTCTTTGTCAGAAATGTCATTATACCAAAAACTGTAGAGATAGACGAACTATTTCCCACATCAGCAGTATTTGTAGACATATGTACGCACGTATGTGCGTAATACAGTAGTTACATTAAACACACGTATGCTATAGGGAAGATTGTATGATCTCCGGTCCACAAGCATCATGCTGAATGCCAGAAAGGATTGTTCAGAAGAGTGGAGATGAATAGATTGCATAAACAAATGTTACTTAAACATTATGAGCAATATTATACTATTGAATTATTATTGGGGGCCGTAGCCGAAGTGATTCGAGATTCCGCCTACTCTGGTGATAACTGATACATGTACAACTGGGCGTCATTGCGTTGGACAACACCCTTACCTACGAATTTTTTTATTGGATTGTTTTGATTATGTAGCCCAACCATAGACATCATTTTGGGCATAACTAACCGTGCTTTACAGTTCCAATAAAATAAATACTTCCACTCCACAGATTGCTGGTCTTGAAGTGGATACTTAAGGCGCACTCTAGAATCAAAAACGTGCTAATCCAAATCAACGGTGAAAGGTAACTCGAAGTTGACAATGTCGTTCCAATTGCCCGCCCGTAATATGCCGTTCATCTTTCCCTGACTGGGTTATAATAAATTTGCCGCAACCTCTCCCTTCATGGGTACATAGAAGGAGCTTTTTCGTGACATACTATGCACATCTTAGCCTTAGTACATTTTATTTAGCAAAATCTTATTATATTCAAGCTCATTTCTATATTGCTTCAAGGAAATACGAACCCTCGTCTCGCGTGGTGAGGTTGTTTTGCGGTCAAAGTTTCCGTCATCATCATTCCCCTCCCTAGTTCTTCCCGTAGATTGTTCAGTTGCTGCCGACGTACCGAAGATTACTACCGGAAGTGAGAAGTAAGCAGTTAAGCAAAATGCGAACTTTGTCTAAAAACTTGTCATGTTTTTTTTCAATGTTGTCCAGGGAACTTTTATGTGCTCCCCACCGGCAGAACAGGGCCATAAGAGCATTCTGTAATACCGGTGGTTTTGCGCTAACTTCCAGGGCTGTTGGGATAAGGATTGAGGTTCGAGATGAGGTAAGGTAAGGAGAGGGTTGTGCTTAAGATTAGGGTTATGGTTATAGTTAGGTCTGGAACAGTGGAGTAGGTACCCTTTCTGAACTTTAGCGTAATGCTACCTGTGTGGGGGCATTCTTATCCCCGTTTTCTGCCTGGGAGGGGGAGGCGTATGGTTTATTTCTAACATCTGTTGTAATACGGGACTTCTTAAAATTGTTTTTATTTGGTTTACTAATAGAATCTAACATGCTCTTTTCGTATCCGACTTGTAAGTAAGCATGGCACTGGTATTCTACTTGCCTAAGTTTCTATATTAAACTGCAGTACCGGAAGAATATAACACCTACGTATGGGATTATTAGGAGTTTGGAAGATAGAACAGGACGTTCTGCTGGCCTCTGTCCGAGGCTGGTCATTTGTCAGGCATACGCCACGCAGGCGTAAAACCTTCCCTAGCGCGGAGGGGCGAGGGTGCTAGGTGATTCGTGCCTCTTACGCCTCTTGCTGTGCGGTAGTCACCTCGACCTCCGCCTCGACGTCATGGCCTTCCAACAGAAGTCACCACCGCGAGCTAGTGTTGGATCCATGACGTAGGCGACATCACGTCATCCTCCTTCCCCCGCCCCTCCCCTTCCATCCGCGTCGCCGAAAATTGGGACATTAGGGACGCTAAAAGCGCCCACAGGAGGTTGACGACCCATCCAGAGGCAAAAAACCAACCGGCAGCGTTCGGTGCCTCTAGCGCTTAGAGCCACAGGCAGCGAACCGCTAGCCGCATGATGGATTGAAAGCCGAGATCGTAGGTCCGGCCACAGGTAGGTAAGCCGAGAGCAACGAAGATGAGAGTTCTGGGAAGAAATGCAGAAGAAGAAGAAGAAGAAGGTGTAATCACTGAAATAAGGCGTTTATTCACCTTATATTTCCGATTCTCACTCGCAACCATCACGAGAGCGTGTCACAGGTAATGATGCTAGAGGCACGAGCAATACAGCATTTTTAGGCCGCAGTAGCCATGCGACGATGCCAACCCCAATTAGTAGCTCCCACAGTCATGTACCTGGGGGTCGTATTTGATGCGATAATTCTCCTCCAGGTTGTCCTCATCGGCCGTTAACATTGTGAGGGTCCAAAACGCAAGGAAAGCGACAAATACGACGAAAGTATTGAGCTCCAACAGCAAGCCTTCAATCAGTCTCAAAAGCAGTTCCGCAAGAACATTATAGTGGCGGGGGCCAGAAGACAAGGTTTCGAAAAGTGCCCAAAGCGAGCGGCTATTTGCGCAATTCTGCCAGTATTTACACGCGCAAGCGAGACAAGGGACCAAACCCAACCAGCCCAAAATGTTGCTGAGCGTATCGCAGCCGGTTATGTTGATAGGGGAGATCCTAGCCGGTACGACCTTCAGGCCAGGTTCCGTAGAAGGAGATAATAAGTGGGACGCCAGTTTGGAGGATATTTTATTCTGTACATAACTACCGCAGAAGGGGTTGGAGGAAGTTGGCTGCCGAACGAGGACACGTCCGGCCGCCTCGTCTGCTACGTCCGATGTGTGTGAGACCATGCGGTCGTCACATGGCCTCCAGCGCAGTCAGGTGTGAGTCTGCCTTGCAGATGATTGGCCAGTGTGGACAGAAGGGATTGTCGGGGGCAAGGCAGCGACTGGCGCGCACGTGCGTGTAGGCGTGCGAGGTTCAGCGTTCAGCACGCGCACGGCGTTGGGCGCTTCAGTGTTTTTAAGTACGTCTCAGAAGCCGTCAGCCGCCTTCTTGAATCACGTGAAGTTTGAGTTGCACACAGACCAGAGACAACTAGCAGTCACCGAGTAGAGAGACCAGCAGACCAACTGCCACGATAGGGAACGATGGGAGTCGTTTACCGTATCCGGTGTACTTCGAGGAAATGAACCGCGTTAGCGAGACTGGGAATTACTCTGGAGGAGGATGGTAAAGCACGTGGCAACTGTCAGGAGGAACGATGTTAGCACCAAAGTCGCGGGTTATTCGACGGGACCCGGCCACGCATTTGATTTCGACGTAGTTTAAATTCTTGCATGAACCACAAGCTGCTCGCGTCAGCGTTCTTCATCCCGCAATCGATTGACGAACGCAGTGAGCTCCCCCAAACCTCCATCTTCTGTGCTGAGACTTTATCTGATCAAAGTAATTGACGCAAGGGGAGTGCGTGAAAGGACAACGGTTCCAATGACAGTATCAGCAAGCCAAATGGCCGAGTGATTATCTTCTGAATAATCGATGACAGCGATAAAATTACAGCAAATAACTACGCTGATACGAACGAACAAACAGTCATCGCATCAAATACGACCCCTTGTGATGAATGGGGTAGGTGGTAATTGTGGTAGACATGTAGTGGCGTGACAACTGCGTCCTACAAATGCAGCCCTCCTTATGCGTCCATCATCCTTGTCTGTGGCTATCTAACACGATTGGTTTGACTGACGATCCGCGAAGTCGCGCAGGTAAAATAATTATTTTTCTAGCGATCGCTTGTAGTTTGAAACACCAAGCCGGTCCCGGTAAATACTGCTACATTCGCTCAACCGTTATGAAGAGGTGTTCCTCATTTTGCTGTATTTTTTTTATCTGACAGATCCGAAAAGCTTACAGCTTCAACAACCTCACCTTCGCCTTCGCCTTCTTCAGTCAATTCATTGACCAGCTTTTCGAAGGACAGGGGTAAGCATGCATTCAGAGATGCTGATATTACAGTGAGCTATTTAGGACTTATAAGTTTCCATGAGAATATCGCATAAGGATAGGATATGTAATCCCACTGGGTTACATATCCAGAACTAACCACTTATTTTACTTGAACAGGCTACAGGATGTTCATGGGGTTTATGCTATCGCACCCGCCGCATCTTGTTGCGCACAATTACAGTAGTTACGGATTTGCGTTGGCCCATATGTTTGAATACTTACCACGGAATCGTGTGCGGGTGTCACTCTTAAAGTCGTACTCCGCCTTCGGCTTCCCACTTACACACCTTGGGTGTTAACATTCCTACACTTCTTACCGGGTACACCTTGCCGCGCGCCATTACATTTCCAGCAACGACTTTCATTACGTGTTTCCAATTATAGTACCGCAACTGGACGTTATCGTTGCCCCTTTAGGTTTATGGTCGATTTTGTCTGCAAGATCACATCCTATATTTACCTACTAACGCAGACTTACATGCGCCAATCGGGTATTTTCTTTGCGCTCATTGTACCTTAACCGTCGCCACTTGGCTTACTGGTGGTCCAGGGTGTCAGGGCAGGGTGTCTGTTTGCTTGTTTTACTTAACACAACTACATACTTATCCTTCTACGTACTTCGGCTAACTCAAGACGATTTTTTTTGTAAACTCCTTACGATACCCTTTTAACTCAACGGATTTTACGTAGTCAAGGGTTTTTGTGTGCTCACCTTCGCAGTTGAGCATTCGTTCCTCTACCCATATGTCCTGTGGCTGCTATTATGCCAACCGTCATATTAGCCAAAGAACTTACTGTTCGTTCCCCAATGCAATTGGCTATCTACTTCCAGGGGCACAGACCTGACGCAAAGCCGCCAATGGTGATTTATTCTGCTCTCACTGGCCCGCTGTCGGTGGTTTTTCGTATTTTTTTTTAAATTTGCACACTAGGGTTCAGGGTTTCTGTGGGCACAGTAAACCAATCACTGCCGAAAATGTGATTTTTTAATGCATACCTTACTCCTGAAGTTTATTTACCATCTCCTTCTTCTGCCTCGCCCCTAAACCCCACGTTACTGCCATTCCCATATCACGTGCTTACACATAGATTTCCCCAGTAGGGTTCTATACCCTAGCCCTGCCAAATGTTGCATTTGGTAGATTTTATCCGCCAGTTCGTTCCACAGTAGCGAGCAGGTCTTTCAGTCTTGTCCAGCCCCACACTTTCATCTGGTTATCAAAGGAAAGTAACTAGAAGTTGCGCCTCAACAGGAACAGGACTGCCTATCGCTAGATGACCATCGCAAGGGCTCCAGACGCGAACTCTAAGGGAAAAACGGAACGAGGCTGTTCGCTATAGTGACCGGTGGAATGTGCACTCACTGGCTCAAAGGGCAGTTCTTGACTAAAAAGCTTCCATGTGCAACAGGACTGACGTCCAGAGTTCTGGCCCTCCTCCATGGCCTGGGGTAGCTGATCGAGAAAGACGACTGAGTTAGGAAAGAGCATTTCAGGCTCCACGGTTTCTGTCCCCTTTCGTTCGAATTTGCGAGGCATGTGCTTTCATCTGTTCGCTTTACATCAAAACCAATTCTTCCTTCGCGTGGGAGTGACGTCAATGTATCTGGTCTGGCTGTAGCGAAAATTCCGGTATTTCGTTCTGCCGATTAAGACCCTAGACAGGGTTTCCGGTGCAAACCGCAACGCACGTGACACGTTCTGGGTCCAGATAAGTGAAAGCTATTCCCACGGGACCTTTAATATTCATGGTCACAGACGGTAGAGCCTGTGACCTAATTGGTAGGGCGCGAGGTTGCCGGTCAGCTTTTCTCCACGTTCAAATCTAAAGTCTTTCTGATGTGGGGTTGACGTAGGATTGATTGACGAAGTCAGCTTTGCTGGAGACGCCCATTCCGAGCCCACTTGTACTTGTCTGTAAAAGTTATACTTCCTCTCAGAGTTACTACCGAGTAGTGTCATAGGACATAGAGTTCATGGAACTCAAAATTAACTGGGTGATGAGGCCACAGGAACAGAGAGTCATTGCGGCAACATAAGCCATCACGTCGAGGGCATGTCTCCATGAGCCACTTGGTGACTTATTTTTGTGACGTTTTTTCTGACCGGTAACATTTTTGCGCCCACACTTGTGGTCTTGGTGACGGGACTGACGCTAGTTCATGATCGAATGCATCAAAATCACTAGCGTTCGAGCCTTGTGTATGAATGGGTCTAAAATGGGGTGTCGGTAGTCAACGTGGTTTTATTGGCCTCTACGCTAATTACAATGTCCTACATTTTTGAGCTCGATACAACAGGCATCGCAAGATTGAAACCAGTGACGGGGAACTAAGTAAACCTTATAATTCAGTTAACTGCAACATATGCTTTCCGACGGTACATGTATAAGGGAAAGATTGAATTTACGTCGTCAATACCAGCGCCAAGTCCGATTCAGTACGAGGCGAGGGAAGACAGAAGAAGGCGAAATAATTGCGCAAGGGCTGAGAGGGTGCTCCAACCATAGGTGCACAACCGAAGAGGCCTGCTCCTCAGTTGGAAAAATGCAGACGCACGCAAGTGGGTCAAAGCCCGTGAACATATTTGTAACCACCCGCCCGCCCGCCCGTCCGCACGGTCGCCTTTACTCATCCTAACACGTGCGCAAGCGGTGCGTGCGCGTGACTCGACCTCCGCCTTGCGACGCGATTGGCCGACCTGGCGTAAAGGGTTGCCCATCCAAAATGTCTCCCCTGTCTTCTGCTTCGGTAACCCTTAAGATGTCGACCCTTCGACACAACAACGGTGAGGCACCGGGTAATAGCTTGTGTTTACTCAAGGGAGGGATATTTTGGATCCTGCCGAGTCGTGACTGCCAGCCGGAGGTATAAGCTGATGTAAGCGTGTAGGGTCGAGAGTATGCTTTGAGGACTAAATCGGACCTTCTTGGGATGGAGAGTCAGCCTGCAACTGTTTTCAGGTGTTGTTTAACGATAGTTATACTCGTTTTATTTGGAAAACTACTCGGGAATGGTGTTTTACAGCTCTTC
>WEDG01001195.1:0-85441 GCA_017591395.1 Schistocephalus solidus | reverse complement strand
GGACATCGATCGGACTACGACGGTCGAGACTGTCGTGCTGTGCCGTGCCCCCTAAACGGAGCCGTGCAGACGCGTTGGATCGCATCGGGGGCCACATCAGGGGCACGGCATGCTATTCGGGTTGCGCTCCCATAACAATTGCCGAACATGGAGGTGTGGTGGCGACGCCTAGGGGCGGCTGGGGACTTAAGGGACCCAGCCGCGCCAGCCACGCAGGCTCTCTCCGCCTCCGGTCCCGGAGGACAGCTGCTTCTAGTCCTGAGGGCCTTACGCCATCGGAGTAGTTGGCGAAATTAAGGGCCACAGCATGCATAAGCGCGTGAGGGTGTCCAAGGCCATTGAGAACCTCCAGGTGAGTCAAACTCCGCTACAATATCTGCCGAAGTTTCTGCAATCCTTTTTCCAAAGTCATTTGATATGCTTTCAGATAGTCAAATCTCTTTGTGTGTGGTGTGTGCCCTAAATCAGCCACGTGGGCCACGGGGCCAAGCATCGGGGACACAGGGCACGGCGAGGCGCTATTCGGGTTACGCTCCCAAAAACAAATGCCGAACATAGGGTTGTGGGTGGCATGCCTAGGAGCGGCTAGAGCCTAGGGGCTCTGGCCGCGCCAGCCACCTGCGCCCTCTCCCATCTTTCGGTCTTCTTTGACTCTGTCTTGACACAGACTCAGGTGGGGGAGGAGGAGAGAGTGCAGTCGATGCAGCGCAAGCGTACTATCACTTTAAAACTAAATCGCGCAAGTCACCGTCCCTGCATCACCTTTCCATGGAGCATACGGTGGACATTGTCGGACTATCGACGGTCGAACTGTCGTGTGTGTGTGTGTGTGTGTGTGTGTGTGTGTGTGTGTGCTAAACGGGCCACGTGGTAGATGCGTTGGACCAGCACTGGAGGTGTGGTGGCATCGCCTTGCTTGCGGCTAGGGGCTCAGGGAGCCAGCCGCGCCAGCCACACTGCGTCCTCTCCCGCCTCCGGTCTTCTTGACTCTGTCTTGACACCGGGCTCAGGTGGGGAGGAGGAGAAATGCGGTAGATGTAGCGCAAGTCTACTATCACTTTTAAACTAAATCACGCGCAAGTCACCGTCCCTGCTCCATTTTTCCCATGGAGCATGCGGTCGGACATCGTCGGACTACGACAGTCGAACTGTCGTGTGTCTTCAACTCACGCATCGGCCTGGTCGGTCACCCGCGAATCCATCGCACGGCAGGCTGGTTAACCAGTGCCTGGGGCTCCAACATACAGTCGACGCGCCCGCCTTCACTGCCCTCTGCTCCCGCACATTTTACACACCGCATGGGCCTCTTAGGACACATGCACCTCCACGACAACCTCCGTTAAACCACCGGAGTGCTAAGCTGCATCAGCACACACTACCTACACCAATACATCTGACTACACCCTCACAATCACCATTTGACCAGAGTATATCACGGTTTCTAGAAACCGTGGCTGGGAACTGCCAATCTAACGCTTCCACCAGACCACGCCGTCGGCTCAGTGTATGTGCTGTATGTGAGTGGCTGACCAGTGGACTGGGGAGTCAGACGGCGATGGCTGCTCCATATCCCTGAGTTTGTGAATCCTGGTGTGTGTGCGTTATGGGGGCCAGGTCGTGCTGTGGCGCGCGAAGACGGGTACGCCGATCCGTCAGCCAATGCGCCCACTCACATCAGGCAACTGACCGGCTCGGACAGTAGTCTGACTGTGGGGGAGAAAGAGGTCGACAGCTCAGTGCAGGCATATTCCTCACTATAAACAATCCTGACGCGCTTCTTTGAAACTACCACGGTGCGCTCAAAAGCCGTGGGCTGAAGGCCGCCAACTGAAGCAGTGCAGCAGCAGTGATGCAGCAGCAGCAGAAGCAGCAGCAGCAGCAGCAGCCAGCAGCAGCAGGAGCAGCATGCTGCGGCAGCCAGCAGCAGCTTGCGGAGCAGCAGAAGCAGTAAAGCGGCAGCAGTAACGGCAGCACCAGCAGCAGCAGCAGCTGCAGCAGCAGCAGCAGCAGCAGTAGCAGCAGCAGCAGCAGCAGCAGCAGCAGCAGCAGGCAGCAGCAGCAGCTGCAGCAGCAGCAGCAGCAGCAGCAGCAGCACGGGTAGCAGCAGCAGCAGCAGAGCATGCAGCAGCAGCAGCAGCAGCAGCAGCAGCAGCAGCAGCAGCAGCAGCAGCAGCAGCAGCAGCAGCAGCAGCAGCAGCAGCAGCAGCAGCAGCAGTGCAGCAGCAGCAGCTGTAGCAGCAGCAGCAGCAGCAGCAGCAGCAGCAGCAGCAGCAGCAGCAGCAGTAGCAGCAGCAGTAGCAGCAGTAGCAGTAGCAGTAGCAGCAGCAGCAGCAGTAGCAGCAGTAGCAGCAGTAAATGCAGTAGTAGTAGCAGTAGCAGTAGCAGTAGCAGCAGTTCCGGCCGCGCCAGCCATCTGCGCCCTCTCCCATCTCCGCTCTTCTTGACTCTGTCTTGACACCGGGTTCAGATGGGGAGGAGGAGAGAGTGCGGTAGCTGCAGCGCAAGGTTACTATCACTTAAAACTAATTCACGCGCAAGTCACCGTCCCTGCACCACCTGGTGTGGAGCATACGGTGGACCTCGTCGAAATTGACGGTCGAACTGCCTAGATTAAGCAGCCCATGCAGCCGGTAACAAGAAGTAGTAGTAGTAATAGTATTATTAGTGGTAGTAGTAGTAGTATTAGTAGTTGTAGTATTAGTACTAGTAGTAGTAGTAGCAGTAAGTGTAGTTGTAGTAGTAGTAGTAGTGGTAGTAGTAGTTGTAGTAGTAGTAGTAGTGAGTAGTGGTAGTAGTAGTAGTAGTAGTAGTGAGTAGTAGTAGTAGTAGTAGTAGTAGTAGTAGTAGTAGTAGTAGTAGTAGTAGTGGTATTAGTAGTAGTAGTAGTGAGTAGTAGTAGTAGTAGTAGTAGTAGTAGTAGTAGTAGTAGTAGTAGGTGTTTTTAGTAGTAGTAATAGTGGTAGTAGTAGTAGTAGTAGTAGTAGTAGTAGTAGTAGTAGTAGTAGTAGTAGTAGTAGTAGTAGTAGTAGTAGTAGTAGTAGTAGTAGTAGTAGTAGTAGTAGTAGTAGTAGTAGTAGTAGTAGTAGTAGTAGTAGTAGTAGTAGTAGTAGTAGTAGTAGTAGTAGTAGTAGTAGTACATGAGAAGTTTTACTGACAAGATCAAGGACGCAGAAATGGTTATTTCGGGCTTACTGGCCGTTAGCAGCCAGAAATACTCCAACCTTCGGGTTTAAGACACCTGAGTTTTGAAACCGGGTCATTTGATCATCGAGCGATGCGACAAGTCAACCGTCGTATCCGACGTGGTCCACTGCGTGCCACACAGAAAGTTGGCGCAAGTATGGTGACTTGCATGTGAATTATATTACAGTGAAAGTAGACTTTAGCTGCATCTACCGCACTCTCGTCCCCTCTCCCAACTAGGCCTGTTGTCATGACTAAGTTATGCAAACCGGAGGCGGGATAGGGCGCAGGTGTCTGGCGCGGCCGGAGCCGCCCTATGCAATGCTCGGACCACTTCACAAACAAACCCACACTATGCCACCTGATGTTGGAAATATTCAATTTATCTGGCTTACGTGGCTACTTCTCTCTATATCTGTCTTCCTTCCTCTATGTCTCAGTAAATTGTGTGAGCCCGGCTGACTATAAGTGGGATGGAGCGCATTGACTGACTTGATGTGGACCCACGCACGTGTTGGGATTTTAAGGCAGTGCAACATGCCACAAAGGCCATATTCCGAGCGCTGACGTTTGGAGGGGTGGTACCCTTTCAAACATGTCAGAGTTGTGTAATCGAGAATGCACCTAGTTGCCGCGTGGAAGGGCTCCTCGGTATTCGTTTCTTCGTTCCTTCTCTATTGAACTATCCGAGTGGTTCTATTAAATACTGAGTATATTGGCAAACTGACTGAAGTGGTGTGAAGATGAACGTCTACATTTTCCATACACCTGTTGGTTTGCCAATTCATATCAAGCAGGCTTCGTTAAAGACGCCGGTCGCAAAGAAGCAAAAGGTAGACATGCTGAGATAAGATGTTACAAACGTCATTACGATGCAAACTGTCTCTAGTTGTGAGTGTAGAACTGGGTGGAGCTAGATCGTGCACTTTAAATTGCACATTTTGTGTATATAAGCACATAGCTCATTAGACCCAGTTATGGTCTAAATGCCCTGAGACAGTCTGGCTAGGCAAGGTGAACCTAAAGAATGCTGATCGGGGCTCTTGTATGTGTTCTACGGTCAGGATGCAATGGATTGGCAACTAGCCAATTAGGCCGATGGAGGATTCAAACGTGCTATTACATTACATGTATTTAAGCAGCATTATTGGAGGTAGGTGTAGGCTGTGTCCTGGGTACGTGCCTGCTGCATCGGTCAGGAAATTGACCAATCAGGACGAACGGAGACGTAACGGTGTGTTATAAAAGGACCAAGTGGCAGGGATGATATCGGTGTCAATGGTAGTGTATTCACATCGGCTTGGGGACTGTAAACTGGGAAGATGTAGTAGTCTTACCGGGGGGGCTGTTGCAACACTGTGCCTCATGTGCGTACTCGCACGTTTCAGTCTAGTTATTGACCAACCACGACGATTCAAACCGGCCAGTCAACGTCAAGATCGGCTCAGAAATGCTCCCGCTCGAGGCGCTGTGACGCACCCCCCTCTCTCTCTCCCCCACTCGGGACGCTGGCCCGCGCGAGGCCGGGCATGTGCCCTCGTCCGGCTACAAACTGGTCTCCTCAATTTTAAAAGTAAATGAGTAAAGCGATACGGTTCTGAGTGGCACGCGCTTCCTTCGGCATCTCGGCTTATTCACTGAGACAGAGCCAGGTTGCAAATATCTCTTCTCAAAATGCCTTGTGCTAACTCTCATGCGCATTGTAAGTCTGGGACGTCTATTCGTGTCGGTTAAACTACCGATACGTGTGCGGGACGTAAGACGAGCAGCGAGATTACTAGGCAACCATGGCATCCTTTGTCACCTTCATTCACCTCAACTTAGTCTTGACATCATACACGGTGAGCGTGAGAAGAACTGGTGAGACAGTGTTGCGTAAATCACCCTCAATGCTCTCTATTTTACACCGTGCTGCCTCCCCCATGTGATGACGGTCCTCCTTAAGAAAGACAAACCGACCAAAATTGGGCTCCTGCGTGGCGAGGGTGTGTGCGCAAAGCGTCCCCAGGGTAGGGTTAGTTACGCTGGCTAAACTATAGTCACAACAAGGGCCAAAATGTATATTTGGATCATCGCATTTTGACCTGTCCTGACAGTGAAGCCTGTCGCGCAAATCAATCACAGCCCGAAAACAGCTTCTACCAGTCAGTAAAACCTCAAGGCGGTAACCGGCGCGTCTCCCACGCCGGAATCCTTTGTATGTGAAGTGTTTTATGTACGACAGCGTGACCGGCATGTGTAGAAAGTAGCTTAATGGAAAGTCAGCCACTGCGCCCTGACTCATTGTCAGTCACCTTAACCGAGTCTGACCAGTGAGTCGTGCTGGTTTGGGTGAGAGGAGGTCAGGCCAAGGGTGTGCCAGTCTTTCAGTGCCTGCGACAGTTGACTTCGTTTCTTTAATTCAATCACTTCAAAAAAACGTCTGCTTCGTGAGTCCACTGGTTGCGTACCCTACCACAGGCATCAGGCTAATTGGGATCCTCTTCGAGTTGAAAGTCGATAAACCCCAATGGAAATCAGCATTCGGCCGGCTGCACAAAAAAGCAATACCTTCTTACCATCTCAGATCAGTTGACCACGTCTATCAGACCCCTGTTCATAGTGAAAATGCTACATATAAGAACAGCAAGTAGCTCCTATCCCTTCTACTTAAGTGGAGTCGCTCGTATAGGACGCGATGGAGGTTCGTTCTCTTTGAAATAACAGAACAGAAAGATGTTCATTTCGGTAGGGATACTTTATACGACCCCACAGAACAGTGGAGTAGGAGCATCCCATGATGTGGGTCGCATTGGGCTAGCTTTCACGGAACATAGTGCTAGTGTTACGATGAGGGTTAGTCTTAGGGCCAGGTAACGGGAATGGTTACCCTTCCTGGAATGTAGCGCAAGGCTATCTATGTTACGGGAAGGAAGGCTGGAAGGTTTTCAAACTTGCATATCCTGAACGGACTCCCGTAAGAGTTCGAAAGATCAGACGAATAAAGAAAGAGTAGTGTATCACATCCCGTGCCAAAACTGTTCCTGGAACTACAGAGGACAGACTGGACGTAGGCTTGGATCGCGCATACACGAGCATAAGCTTGCTGTGAGACGGGGTGACGGTTTATCGCAAGTGGTTGCCCGCACCTACGAAACGGGTCACGAGTTTAACTTCACAGTCACGAAGATCATCGCCCACGCCAGATGCAAGACAAGCCGAGAATTGATTGACGCCTGGGCCTCCGATGAGAACTTGGTCAATTGATTTATCGATCTGGCGCTGGCATACAGGGCCCTGCGTAGTCACCTCCGGACTGGCATCACTGGTATCTGCTTGGCCCTACCCCCCCCCCCCCCCCCCTTATAAATGTTACTAGTTTATGTTGCTGTTTTATCTCTGCCGATGGACTCCAGTAAGAGTTCGAAAGCTCAGACGAATAAAGCCATGATTCCGGTGAACGAACAACCTTCTTCTTTCATATCCTGCCAGGCTTGGATTATACAGCAAATGACCTAACTCATGCAATGACATGTCGAAATTTGAGTGAGTATTTTGCTGTATATTTTGCCTTGTTATTTTAATTTGTTAAATGCAATTGAGGCTCAGAATTTGGGTGAATTTTGAGTTTTTTGGATTTACAAGAACTTTCCTATGCTATATACTACCATAGAAGCAAAGTTATCGTTTAACTGCCTTGTACTCTAAATCAATGTTAGTATATACAGTACAATTTCCAAATAAATGTCTTTTGTAACGGCAAAATTCCGTCGTTAGTAAATGGAAATCACACGAAGGCAAGTGTAAGGAATCCCATTGTTTTCCAGATACAAGGACTGAAATTAGCTTTAAAAATCATTTTTGTAAATCTCTGACGTTTTTGCCACAAAACATCGTATTAAACTTGATAAACAGTATTTTGTTTTACTACGCCGATAATTGAAACCGCTGTAATGACAAAACAAAACATTTTGATTTAGTAGGTTATAATTGGCACACAACTTTTGTAGAATTTGACAATAAGTTGTTTTATTGATTTGTTATTTTCTTAATTGTACGGGTGCGCATAAGCTTGGGGTGGTATTTGCCTTACATATAAGGATAGACGGATTCGTCATCTTTGGTTTATAGCGCCTTCTGTTTCATTTTTTAGCCTAACAGTCTCAACTCGCACCCATTCCCTCTTATTTTCCATTTGGCGTATTATTGTAACCAGTTTCTATCTACTTTCTAAGGTGCCTAAACTTTTCAACCGATACCATTGGTGCCTTTAACCCACCTCGCCAACGCGCCAGTCAAATTACCTGCCCTCTGACCTACCTCCCCTAATTATAACCACCGAATCTACCGGCCAAACGATAACCGGAGTTCATACTTTCGACCTTCGTGCCGTGTGGGTCAGTGATATAGCGCTGTGGCTGCGCGCAGTCCAATCACATTTTGCCCTGCGGCAAAGTACAAGGGAGGATACAATATTCCGTTATGTTGTGGTGGCATTACCAATGTACATTGCTACTGGACTGCGAGATCGTATCGAAAGTCCATCCACAGAGGCCCCTTTACTGCTCTAAATGAGGCAAGCGTATCCCGCATCTCTTTATCAACACGAAAATGTCTCCAGCGTTTGATTTCTGTGGAGGACCTTGGTGATAAGAAGCCTACACAGCTTCTTAGGCGCCTGTAGCAGCTAGCGGACGGTAAAAGCTTGGTGGCACAATGCTCAAGCAGCTTCTTCGCCAGCGACTGCCCTTCACTGTGCAAGATATTCTTGCGCCCAGTGTCCCTTCCTCGTCTGTTAAAGTGCTTGCTGAGACAGCTGACTACATCATCGAGTACGACGAACCACCTCTTACAGTTAATGCTACTAGCCAAGCCATAGTCATACCTAACATCGAAGATGTTGTAAAATGCCTAGATGCCCTCATACTTGAAGTTTCCCAGCTTCATGCTAGTCGTGTATATACCCATCGAAGTCCTTCCAATACTCGCCGACCGTGGTCTCCCACTCCAGTTTCGGGTCCATCCAAAAACGACGGTTTCTGCTCGTACCATCACACCTACCATCACACACCCATCACTGCCAGTCTCCGTGTTGTTACAAGAAATCCTCGGCGGAAAACTTACCTGCCGACCAGTAGCGGTGACGAACTTGGTCGGTCCGTCTTCCAAAAGTCGCTTACTCCACATTTTCGACAGTACTTCCTCCCGAAACTTCCTTGTGGGCGCTGGTGCTGACATCAGTCTAATTCCACCCACTTCGAACGACTGTAAGTCACATAACTCTTCCTTTTCTCTCCAAGCTGCTAATAATACCTTCATTAAAACGTTCGGTCAACGATCTCTAACTCTAGACCTTGGCTTACGACATTCATTTCGCTGGATATTTAATATTGCCGACGTTCATCCTGCCTTTCTCGGAGCCGATTTTATATCGTTTTTCCGTCTCCTCGTTGATATTAAGTCCCATAAACGAATCGACTGGATGGTATCTTTATACTCTAAAGGTTCAATTTGTGCCTTTTCATTCCCTAGTCCATGCATTTCAGCAATCCCTTCGTCAACTCCATATCATCGTTTGCTTTCGGAATTTACATCTATCATCTGACCCTCACAGCTTGATCAACCTATTAAGGATTCCATCATGCATTATATTTCAACTACCAGATCACCCGTAATTAACCGTTCTCGCCGTTTAGCCGCAGAAAAGTTAGCTATCGCAAAGACCGAGTTCAACCATATGATGGAGCTAGGCATAGTGCGGCCATTCACTAGTCCATGGACTGCTCCCCTACAGATGGTTTGCAATATGTCTCTAACTGACTGGCATCCATGCAATGAACAACTGCACTGTTCCTGACAGATATCCGCTTCCCCATCTCCATAATTTTCCTCTAGCCTGGCAGCTGCAACAATCTTTTCCAGCATTGACCTAGTCAAATCCCCCGTTGCTCCTGAAGACACCATTTGGTCTTTTCGAGTTAGTCAGAATGCTTTTTGGACTCTGAAACTCCGCTCAAACGTTTCAACTTTTCATAAACGAAGTCCTCTGCGACTTACCCGTCGTTTTTTTATGTCAATGATGTTTTGGTCGCAAATTCCAGTAAGCAAAAACGCCTACGTCTCATGTCCGGACGATTGAACCAATTTGCTGTTTTAATTAACGCCTCTAAATGCATTTTTGGCGTTCCCTTGCTCCTGTGCCTAGGAAACCGTGAAAATGCTTTCGGTTGTCATTCCATTGATGCAAAAGTTTCAGCTATTCGCGAATTCCCTACTCCTACTTCTTTTTTTGACAAACGCGCCGTTTTATAGGCCTTTACAACTTTTGTCATCGCTTTATACCTCGCTGCGCTTAATTGATGCTACCTCTCACTAATCTTTTACGCGGAAGCAACCGCGAGTTTTCTTTTCCTGACACAGCTGTGGACGCTTTTCAACGTGTCAAAGAGACTCTTGCGGATTCAACTGCCCTTTCTCACCCTCTAACTGATTACCCGCTCGCCAGTGTTGCTACTCCTCCAATTGCGCCATAGGTGCAGCCCTTCAGCAACAGACCCCCACGGGCATCCAAGCATTTGCCTTCTACTCTGCCAAATCGACACCCTCCCAAACTCGTTATAGCACTTTTGGTCAAGAAGTTTTCGCTATTTATTTAGCCATTAAACATTTTTGGTATCATGTTAAAGGCAGATATTTTTGTATTTATACAGACCACAAACCGCTTACTTATGCCTACTCTACTTCCTCTGACACGTATTCACCCCAAGAGGCCCACCATCTCGATTTCATTTCTCAATATACTACAGATATTCAATTTCGTACAGGCCTTTTTAATCCAGTCGCTGACTATCTTTCTCGACTTGGAATTAGCGCCATTACCGACCCTTCCATTGACTTGGAGCGCATGTCGGAACTGCAGCGCCAGCCGAATTTCACTGAACACCTTGAAAATACTAGTCTTCAGCTCAAGATCATTCCTCTGTACCATCTTTTGTGATGTACCGCGCCGTTCCTCTCAACCTGTAGTACCAAGCGAGATGAAACGAGACCTTTTTATCGCGTTGCACAATCTTGCTCATCCTGGCATCCGGGCTACCCAGCGTCTCATCAGTGAGCAGTTCGTCTGGCCAAGTATAAACACTGATATCCGCCAATAGACTCCTGTATGCTTGGCCTATCGGAAAGCAAAAATCGGACGGCACAAAAAGTGCCCATTGGCACTTTTTTTACACCTAACGCATGCTTTGCACATGTGAACATAGATCTAGTAGGTCCTTTACCGAAATCCCGTGGTTGTAATTACTTGGTAACTGCAATTGACCGATTTATGCGGTGGCCCATCGCAAGTCCACTTTCAAATATAACTGCGGATACTGTCGCTCACGCCTTTCTCAAACACTAGATCTCACATTATGGTGTTCCCTCAACTATCACCACGGATCAAGGCCAGCAATTTGAATCTAGACTTTTTAATGGCCTAACGAACCTCCTCGGATGTTCTCGAATACGCACGACGGCCTACCATCCCTCATCCAAAGTTTTAGTCGAGCGTTTTCACCATCGACACAAAGCTTCGCTCCAGGCCTAGGAAAACCCCTCGCACTGGAGCGAGCATCTTCCCTTGGTCATGTTAGGTATCCATACCGCCCTCAAACCAGACTTGGAGTGCTCCTCGGTCGAACTTGTTTACGGAACTACCCTTCGGATTCCCGGTGATTTTTTCGGGCAGAGTCAAAAGCTTAGCCGACATGGATTCTACTGATTATGTCCAAAGATTGTGCCAAGCAATGACTTATCTCCGAGCCATACCGCTACGCGCTCCGGCAAGTAAGTCGTACATCGACCCTAACTTGCTAACGTGTTCTTTTGTGTGTCCGCGTAGATGGTGTGCTTAAGCCACTACAAAAGCCCTTCAATGGATACGTTTCGAGTTCTATCACACACAGACAAGCAGTTCAAAATCGTCTGTGGTGACCGCACCGAGGTAGTATCAGTCGACCACCTGAGGGTGTTTATATCGCCCCAAACAGTACAGCCTTCTGCGCCAGATACAGTACCCCTTGCGATTCCCCAGTCTGGGCTCACGCCTGATAACTCTTCACCTTCCTCCCTCGCCCACTCCACCTTTTACGCGCAGTGCTCAGCATGTCCGTTTCCCTGGTCGTTACCACCTCGTGCACTTATTTGTTTTCCTCACTACTTTTAAACTCCGTTCTCCTAGTATTGAAGTGACAAAACAAGGCGTTTTGTTTCGGTAGGTTAAAAAGACTCGCATAAAAATCGACATAACATTTTTGTAGAATTTGACAATAAGTTACGTTTTACTGACTAGTTATTTTCTTACCTTTACTGATCCGTATAAGATAGGGGTGGTATTCGCCTTACATATAAGGATAGATGGATGCGTCCTCTACACCGCGAACAAAATACATGTACAGTAGGTATCCTAAGTCATGAAATCTGATGGATTTCATGAGTTACGGCCCGTTTCGCGAAATCAGCGCACACTGCGTCCACCAAAATTTTACATAAATAAAGAACCAATCGTTAGGAAATATATGGCTTTTTGTGGTTTACAAATTAACATTACATTGCCTAGAAATGCTAATTTTTTTAGAATAGATACGGATTAAGAAAATTTGAAAAATTGACCTTCTTGAGTAAACTGAAGTTGTAAATGTATAGGAAGCCTGTCCATGCTAATGTGGCGATTGACGCCGAGAAGAAGATATTTTAGATATTAAGCCTGTTATAAGATACTTTTTTGTATATTATCGCTTCAGCTACTGCTGAATCTTGGGAGGTATTGGACCATTCTGCTGGGCATTTTAAAGCTTATAACGGTCCATGAAAATGAAAAATAAAATCAGTAGGGGAGCAGTCCACGGACTAGT
Source organism: Schistocephalus solidus (assembly GCA_017591395.1). Taxonomy (NCBI): domain Eukaryota; kingdom Metazoa; phylum Platyhelminthes; class Cestoda; order Diphyllobothriidea; family Diphyllobothriidae; genus Schistocephalus; species Schistocephalus solidus. The sequence goes on along the minus strand of WEDG01001195.1, from coordinate 73,385 downwards.
GGATGGCCGCACTATGCCTAGCTCCACCATATGGTTGAACTCGGTCTTTGCGATAGCTAACTTTTCTGCGGCTAAACGGCGAGAACGGTTAATTACGGGTGATCTGGTAGTTGAAATATAATGCATGATGGAATCCTTAATAGGTTGATCAAGCTGTGAGGGTCAGATGATAGATGTAAATTCCGAAAGCAAACGATGATATGGAGTTGACGAAGGGATTGCTGAAATGCATGGACTAGGGAATGAAAAGGCACAAATTGAACCTTTAGAGTATAAAGATACCATCCAGTCGATTCGTTTATGGGACTTAATATCAACGAGGAGACGGAAAAACGATATAAAATCGGCTCCGAGAAAGGCAGGATGAACGTCGGCAATAGTAAATATCCAGTGAAATGAATGTCGTAAACCGAGGTCTAGCGTTAGAGATCGTTGACCGAACGTTTTAATGAAGGTCTTATTAGCTGCTTGGAGAGAAAAGGAAGAGTTATGTGACTTACGGTCGTTCGAAGTGGGTGGAAGTAGACTGATGTCAGCACCAGTGCCCACAGGAAGTTACGGGAGGAAGTACTGTCGAAAATGTGGCGTAAGCGACTTTTGGAAGACGGACCGACCAAGTTCGTCACCGCTACTGGTCGGCAGGTAAGTTTTCCGCCGAGGATTTCTTGTAACAACACGGAGACTGGCAGTGATGGGCATTGAATCCATAGGTGTGATGGTACCAGCAGAAACCGTCGTTTTTGGATGGACCCGAAACTGGAGTGGGAGACCCCGGTCGGCGAGTATTGGAAGGGAATTCGATGGGTATATACACGACTAGCATGAAGCTGGAAAACTTCAAGTATGAGGGCATCTAGGCGTTTTACAACATCCTTGATGTTAGGCGTGACTATGGCATGGCAGTCGGTTGTTTATTTGCTTAAGGCCAATTACGAATTTTTCATGAATATGTTACCTCTTTAGAAGAAGCTTTAAGTGGATAATTTTCTGACGATCATCGTTTACTTTACGTTTTTCTGCTGCCTCCCGTGCACATGTTACTTCCTGCCTACACCCAGACTTCTACTTTACATATGTAACAAAAAAATGTCATTCAAGCCGCATTCTGTGGATCCTGAAGATAAAGTGGTAGGGGAGGGAGGAAGGATCCAGACACCGAGGCCCTGTTTGTAGGCAAGCTGAACGAAAGTTATTGCATAAAGACACCTGGAAAATCTCGATGTTGCATTTAGAATCCAATCAAAAGACCTGATAATGCCTTGCGCAGTGTGGACAGACTTGCTGTAGTACCATGAAACTAGAGTTGCCGTCGCCTAAGTTCACCAAGACGAAGCGTCAAGCGCGTAAAACGTTATAGGATGAAACAACACCGCCACCCGACGGCCGCTTCGAAATGTGTGCGCTGTTGTCTGAATCCAAGGTCTCGGAAGAAACAACTTCGGATCCTTCGGATTCACCGCAGCATCAACAGGACTCGCCCACGTCTGTCGCAGAACACCGTCATACTCGAACCCTGACGTCACCCTGCCCCCTATTCCCCTTCCCTAGTTATCCTCACCGTGCCACCACGTTTCTCTTCGAGATACCTTGGTGGGACACCAAGTCACTGAGCCTCATCGCATGACTAGTTGGTTTGACTCTGACAGACTACTGAATTTTGGCATGACTGTGTCGTTTGTGCTGTGCCAATCAAATTCATTTGATCATTTGTGCCGACAGAGCAGGGAGGAGCGTCTATCGTGTTCACCAGCAGACGTTCTGAACATGCCAATTAACTTCAAATGCTAGAGTGTTCAATGCCCAATTAGCTTTACAAGGTGCTCATAGCGCGTTTCGTGTTGGGCCGAATGCCACCTATGCTTTATGATGCAATCGGGGTGTAGGGGTACTAGTTAGGGGTAGCACCACACAGATAGCATTTGGTCGCTCCATTTTTCTCGTACAGGTGGTGAATGCTCCTGTGGCCGCCTCTAACTGGTACCCAACTCTCACCTGTGGCTCCTCGAAGTTGGGTTCTTCCCAGCGGCCACACCCCGGGCCACCGTCACGACCGGCGGGCTAAACCAGGTGAGGGTCTCCGGTGTTGTGCGTGCCTCCACACCCGGTATGTCTGACTCCCGAACTTCCCACCTCCCCTCTCAAAAAGTCCTACGGTGGGGGCGACAGCAACCCCGTAGGCGGCCCAGACTAACTCGGGTCGTTCTCCCACTAAAACAAACCGTGACCCATAGTGGAGTTCGGCAGCCGTCTGGGATGTCCGAGCAGCCCTATTTATGGACAGCACTGCTTGCCTCCTCGCGGAGGAAGGGGCTAGAAAAGTGCCCTAAACAAATGCTGGGTATCACGTCTTCTGCAGCCGGCCGCGGCTCGCAGATCGCAAAATACGCGGTCGTAAAACTCAAACAAACAACAATACCCCCCGTCCACACCCCTTCGCCATACCCTCCAGGCTGCTCGGGTGAGTCCACTCACACTAGCAGCCTGGAATGTTCGTTCCCTTTTAGACAATCCTAGGAGCAACCGGCCGTAACGAAGGACGGCGCTAGTCGCTCGGGAACTGGCGCGCTACAAGGTGGACATTGCTGCTCTCAGCGAGACCCGATTCTCTGAGCAGGGTCAGCTGGAGGAGGTGGGGGCCGGCTACACCTTCTTCTGGAGAGGCCGGCCAAAGGCAGAGCGACGCGACGCTGGTGTTGCCTTTGCCATCCGGAACGACATTGTTGGACGTCTGCCCTGTCTGCCGCAGGGTATCAATGATCGCCTGATGAGCCTCCGCCTGCCTCTTCGGGGAGACCAGTTCGCCACCATCATGAGCGCCTACGCTCCCCCAATGACGAGCTCTGATGCGGCGAAGGACACATTCTACGAGGACCTGCGCGCCTTGCTGGTGACTGTGCCGAAAGAGGACAAGTTAATTGTCCTTGGTGACTTCAATGCCCGCGTCGGGACGGACCACGCTGCCTGGCATGGAGTGCTGGGTCCCCACGGTCTCGGTAGCTGCAACGAAAACGGCCTCCTTCTTCTGCGCACGTGTGCGGAACACCGTCTCCTGCTGACCAACACCTTCTTCTGCCTTCCGACGCGGGAGAAGGCCACGTGGATGCACCCTCGGTCGCGGGCTGGCATCTGCTGAACTTTGTTCTCGTCCGGAGGCGAGATCGACAGGAAGTGCTGGTAACCAAGGCGATCCGCGATGCCGATGGTTGGACAGATCACCGCCTCGTCATCTCCCAGATGAGGCTCCGACTGCAACCCCGACGAAGGCCCCAAGGTAAGAGGCCGCCATGTAAGTTAAATATTATTTTATTAAATTTGCCTGCTCACTGTTTTGATTTCAGCAACCAAATAACCGAGAAACTGGAGGACCTGCATGCTCCAGATGATAACGCTACCGTGGAGACACGATGGTGTCAACTGCGAAATGTCATCCAGTCCACCGCCCTCGATGTCCTCGGACGCGCACACCATCGACACCAGGACTGGTTTGACGACAATGACGCCGACATCAGCAACTTACTCGCGGAGAAGAATGGACTACACAAAGCCTACATGGACCTTCGTACTGACGCCACCAAAGCAGCCTTTTTCAGATGTCGGCGCCTTGTACAACAACGGCTGCGGGAGATGCAGGATGCCTGGATGATCCGAAAGGCTGAGGAAATCCAGGGGTATGCGGACCGCAATGAAATTAAAAACTTTTTCAAAAGCCATCAAGGCCATCTACGGCCCGTGTATCAAGGGGTCCGCACCGCTGCTCAGCTCTGACGGCACAACACTGCTGACAGAGAAAATCGCAAATTCTGAAGCGCTGGGCCGAGCACTTCAGAAATGTCCTTAATTGCTCATCAGCCATCTCCGATGCTGCCATTGACCGGCTCCCTCAAGTGGACACGAACAATGACCTGGATCTGCCGCCTTCCCTACCAGAAACCATCCGGGCCGTGCAGCAGATTTCCAGCGGTAAAGCACTGGGATCCGACGCAATCCCACCGGAAGTCTACAAGCACGGTGGGCCCCGGCTGATGGCAGAACTCACAACACTCTTCCAGGAGATGTGGCGCCAAGGACAAGTTCCTCAGGATTTCAAAGACGCGACTATCGTCCATCTCTACAAACGGAAGGGGAACCGGCAACTCTGTGATAATCACAGAGGCATCTCATTGCTCAACATCGCCGGGAAGATCTTCGCCCGTATCCTTCTCAATCGTCTGTACGGTCACCTAGAGCAGGGCCTGCTCCCGGAAAGCCAATGTGGCTTCCGCCGACACCGCGGAACAACCGATATGATCTTTGCCGCCCGCCAACTACAAGAGAAGTGCCAGGAGATGCGAACTCACCTATACACTACCTTCGTGGATCTAACGAAAGCCTTTGACACGGTGAATCGTGACGGACTGTGGAAATTCATGCATAAATTTGGTTGTCCTGAGCGGTTCACGCACATGGTGCGTCAGCTTCATGACGGGATGACGGCGCGCGTCACTGACAACGGGACGGTATCCGAAGCATTCGCAGTGACCAACGGAGTGAAGCAGGGCTGCGTACTGCCCCCCACCCTCTTCAGTCTCATGTTCTCGGCTATGCTGATGGACGCCTACCGTGATGAGCAGCCTGGTATCCGAATCGCCTACAGAACTGACGGGCACCTTCTCAACAGTCGGCGTATGCAGGCTCCAACGCGCGTGTCTACGACTACAGTCCATGACTTGCTCTTCGCGGACGACTGCACCCTTAACACCGTGACGGAGGAGGACATGCAAAGGAGCATGGACCTCTTCGCCGAAGGCTGCGCCGATTTCGGATTAACAATCAGTACAGCCAAAACGGTTGTCATGCACCAGCCGCCACCCAGCGCGGAATACAATGCTCCTCGAATCAATGTCAACGGTGCTCAACTCAAAAACGTGGAAACCTTCGCTTATCTAGGAAGCACGATGTCGCGCAACACGAGAATCGATGACGAGGTTGCCCAACGGATCTCCAAAGCTAGTCAGGCCTTCGGCCGGCTGCAGGCCTCCGTGTGGAATCGCCACGGTATTCACCTGAACACCAAACTGAAGATGTACAAGGCCGTTGTATTGATGACACTCCTTTACAGAGCGGAAACCTGTACCGTCTACTCGAACCAAGCCAGGAAGCTGAATCACTTTTATCTCAGCTGCCTCCGCAGAATACTGAAGCTGAGATGGCAAGACAGGATCCCGGACACGGAAGTCCTGAAGCATCCATGCCATGCTGAGGCAAGTGCAACTGCGATGGAGCGGCCACCTGGTAAGAATGGACGACGAGCGACTACCCAAACGACTTTTCTACGGAGATGTCGCTACGGGTTCTCGCCGACAGGAGGTCAAAAACGACGCTACAAGGACACTTTGAAGAAATCGCTGAAGCAACTGCAGATCAACCCGGCGACCTGGGAGGACCTCGCACAGGATAGACCGGCATGGAGAAGATCCGTGAAGACTGGTTCAGCAATCTATGAGGCCAACCGGATCGCCGCCGTCAAGGCCAAAATAGCGGCACGAAAGTCACCAGCGCCACGGACCAATACCGCCAATGCCCAGGCCCTGCCAACATGCCCGCGCTGTCAACGCATCTTCCGCGCGCGAATCGGCCTGGTTGGACATCTTCGGACGCAATGCACCAACAATCCCACAATTCCAATTTCTACGTCAAGTTCTGCCAACCCTCATTCTGACTCCCCCACCCTCACTCCTGGCATCAATTCCATTACTCCCACCATCATAGAGACCACATCCATCTACTCATCGCCTGTTACCTCCACCACCGCAACCACCACCGCCTTCCCCTTCACTACCACCACCACCATCAGCGATGGGGAATCTCTCCTAAGCTGTACTCAATGCGACCGCACATTCACCTCACGCATCGGCCTGGTCGGTCACTTGCGAATACATCGTACAGAGACCGGTGAGCCAGTGCCCGGAGCACCATCACACAGCAGAGATCGTCGCCTCTACTGCCCTCACTGTCCTCGCGCATTCACTCATCGCATGGGCCTATTCGGTCACATGCACATTCATGAGAGTGGAATACACCACAATGCCGACAACACCGATACACCATGCACACCCACCGCTCCTGCCATTCTTAGCGCCCCTGCCACCCCCCACTACCATGGATGACATCCCCCCCAGCCTCTATCGATTTCTCCTGCCCACACTGCGCCCGCAACTTCAACTCACGCATCGGCCTGGTCGGTCACCTGCGAATCCATCGCACGGAGGCTGGTGAACCAGTGCCTGGGGCTCCGACATACAGTCGACGCACCCGCCTTCACTGACCTCACTGCTCCCGCACATTTACACACAGCATGGGCCTATTAGGACACATGCGCCTCCACGACAACCTCCGGTAAACCACCGGAGGCTAAGCTACATCAGCGCACACTACCTACACCAATACATCGATAACACCCTCACAATCACCATTTACCAGAGTATATCACGGTGTCCTAGAAACCGTGGCTGGGAAGTCTGCCAATCTGACGCTTCCACCAAAGCACGCCGTCGGCTCAGTGTATGTGCTGTGCGTGTCGAGTGGCTGACCAGTGGACTGGGAGTCAGGCGGCGATGGCTGCTCCATATCCCTGACTTGTGAATCGTGGTGTGTGCGTTATGGGGGCCAGGTCGTGCTGTGGCGCGCGAAGACGGGTACGCCGATCCGTCAGCCAATGCGCCCATTCCCACATCAGGCACCTGACCGGCTCGGACAGTGTCTGATGGTGGGGGTTGGGGAGAGAGTGAGGTCGACAGCTCAGCGCCTTTTCCTCACTATAAATAATCTGACGCGCTTAAAATTATCACGCAGCGCCAAAAGCCGTGGCTTGGAAGGTTGCCAACTGATGGGATAACTCGGACCGCGTGGTCAGCCCAATGTGTGTTTTGTGTGGAGTGGCTGACTGGCGGACTGAGAGTCAGGCTGAAACGGCTCCTTCTTAATGTTGCCTTTATGGCACTCCCACTCTGTGGGATCCGAGCCAGGTGTGGTGGTACGCCCAGGGGCGGCTCCGGCCGCACCAGTCACCTGCGCCCTCTCCCATCTACGGTCTTCTTGACTGTGTCATGAGACCGGGCTCAGGTGGGGGGGGGGAGAAGAGAGTGCAGTAACGTTGAGTGCCGCGGTTGGAAGGTTGCCAACTGACAATTACACTCAGACCTCGCAGTTAGTCCAATGTGTGTTGTGCGGAGTGGCTGACTGGTGGTCTGAGAGTTAGGCTGCGATGGCTCCTTCTTAACGGGACCTCTGGCTATCTCACACATGTGAAATGTAAGCCATTCAACCCCCTGTTGTGTGAAATCCTGGTGCTTGTGTTTGGGGGGCCAGGTCGTGTACGTAGTACACGTAGACGAGGTCACCAGCAGCTGCGCCTGCTTCCGCATCAGACAACTGACCGGCTCGGACAGTGGTCTGATTGTGGTGGTGGGGGAGAGAGTGAGGTCGAGAGCTCAGCGTATTTTCCTAACTATAAACAATCTGACGCGCTTGAAACGATCACGGTGCGCTAAAAGCCGTGGCTTGGAAGGTTGCCAACTGACGGGATAACTCGGACCGCGTGGTCAGCCGAATGTGTGTTTTGTGTGGAGTGGCTGACTGGCGGACTGAGAGTCAGGTTGCAATGGCTCCTTCTTAATATGGCCTTTATGGCACTCCCACTCCGTGGGATCCGAGCCAGGTGTGGTGGCACGCCCAGGGGCGTCTCCGTCCGCACCAGCTACCTTCGCCCTCTCCCATCTCCGGTTTTCGTGACTCTGTCTTGACATCGGGCTCAGTTGGAGGAGGAGGAGAGAGTGTGATAGCTGCAGCGCAAGGCTACTATCCCTTAAAACTAATTCACGCGCAAGTCACCGTCCCTGCACCACCTGGTGTGGAGCATACGGTTGACCTCGTCGAAATCGACGGTAGAACTGCCATGATGCAATCCCTTTATGATATGCGTAGCTTCATGCGTCCGCTGTTTTATGAACCGGTAGTATGAAGGGAAGCTAGGGGTACAATTTTATATTTCAACACTTAACTGTCATGCCTGTTTAAAAGTCCACTCAGGTGGACGAAACTCTCTACAGAACGTCAACTAGAAATTTGAACAAGTGACGCTAGGACTTACCAGGTAGCTGCTTGTCCTTCTGGCAGAATACATCGATATGAACCAACTTTTGACTGAATAAGTTTTGTTTTTTACTAAAACACTTTCCACTGAGTCCAACGAAATTTCATCGTTCTTAAATAGTTGGCAGACGAAAAGAACCCGACTGAATTCACTCACTTCATTTGACACGAACGGTGAACGGACTTTCTTCCGAACGAAGAGGTTCGCTCCGGACACGCTAGGGCGTAAAACATCCCCCAGGTTATTCAGGAACGCACCCTTTCGATGGCAAACCGATGTGAAACTTAACCGATCTGCGGCTGCAAGTAGTATTGAATTCTTGCAACGAATTTTCGTTCCAGGAGCATACGATGCCCAACTCCGTATGCGAACGAGTACTGAAGTGCTGTTTTACCAACAGCATCCTGTTTAGATAACATCACCTCGGGAAGCCTGTGAAGAAGTTATAACGGTCTCCTTGAAGGGCAAATTTCTTACCACCTACCGGAAACAGATACATATGATGAAGTATCAACAAAGACTAGATAAACAGGAATGGCCATTTCTGGTTTATTAGCTTTCATCAGCCACACATACCCAATCACAAATGTGGACCACCTGGGATTTGAACGCGGAATCTTATCCCTAAAAATGAGCCATGGGCTCGCTGTCCTGTCGGTTGTGATCGGAATATTAATTATGATGAAGTGGCGTTCACCGCACAAGTTATGGGCTGTGCTCGTTCCGCTGTGCCTTGGAGCTTAATCAAGGGCCCTCGCACGCGGTCGCATACTAACTCGTAACATATGCATATGATGGAGTGCCATCACAGTGGATTAGAGAGGTCGCAGTGGGTTAGAGCGTTTAACTTCTAATCAACAGGTCGCGGGTTCGAGCCTCGGGTGGTTCATCACCTGGGGATGAGTATGACTGGCTGATGACGGCTAATAAGTCAGAAATAGCCACTTCATAATAACAAAAAAATAGGCTTATACCTGAGTCGTGGGCATTCTGAGATGACAATACTGAGATAGAAGGCGCTTAACAAAACATAAATTCAATCATTATTTTTCCGACTGTTAAGAGCGGACGGTGGATAGACGAAATCATAGGGAGGGTTGTTCGAACGCCATAGGGTAACAAGTGGGAGTTACGATCGATCCTACATAGGCACTCGAGTATGAGTGGGTGTCAGATAAGTCAAAAATGGTAGCCAGAGTCTGACTATAAAGTCTCTTATCGGCATTTGGATGCTGTGAATTAAAGGGGACTGAATGAAGGTTTACGATCGATAGTATCAAAGGTTTGGGTCGCCGGTAGGATGTCCGTAAGAAGAATGGATAGTCTATTGACTTCAGTGCTCGGTGCTCTGTGATTGTAGTGACCAATGAAATACACTCCTAGGCCAGCATTGAGGTTTATTGTACGATTAGTCATGTTGGCATTGGAAAGCCTGGCTACGAGGAATTCCCGTAACTGATAAATCTAGTAGGCTCTCAGTCGGATCGAGGACTGCGCTTCGGCGAATACACGAAAACGAGCGCGTGCAATGTTAGCTTCCTTAAGATATCTTCATAGGTCTGTTTTGTGTAGGGTAGTGTAGATGTTCCGAGATAATCTCCCCGCCCCCCACGCCACCTAGTTTCTGCTTCTCATATTTGAGACACTTTACCACTAAAATAAATAAACACCAACTAGACCTGAGAAAACGGTAGAGATAATCCAATTAGTTCTTGCCTTCTCTGATACTATCAACTCGTAGTCGCAAACGCGATCGACTTCCCATACGTTTTTGGTCAACCTAACACCCCTTGTCAATTAACTGACTTTGCTTCCTGTGACTCAGCTCCTCGGCATGACAAACGCTTGGCGTCCACCGACAGGTGGGTCTTCGTTGATTGACTGAATGATGACATGGCTCAGGCGCGCTCACATACGCACGCACCTCACGTCGGGACCAACGTCTTATTCCACGTGGGCTAAAAATCAGGGCAGTCGCAAACTTCTAGGCTGTCTGTCCTCCCCCCGGTCAGAGTCAAGCCCGTTCTACAAAGTCTGTGTCCCGGAGTTTCACTCGGAGAACTTAGCGTTGTCAACCCTCACACTTTGCCAGGGCTTTTTGTGTGAACTGGCTGTTTGACTATGCCATCCACTGTACCCCATCCCATCAGCGCCAGACTGGCAGACTCGGGTGGCCGACTGGTGCATGGGAGAGGCAAGACAGAGACTGAGGTTGACACTGGGCGGAGTAAATTCCCGCTATCCTCCCTATACTAAATCTGACACATTTTAATCTATCACGGCGCGCTGAGTCATAGTTTAGGAGGTTGCCAACTGACGGACTAAGTCAGTCCCATGGGAGTATTTTGGAGTGACTGAATGACTGAGCGTCAGGCTGCAATGACTCCTGCCTTATTAGACTGTTTGACCCTCTCAACTACGTGCGGTCCGAGCCACTCTTACCTCGAGACCTGGTATACACAGCGGGGACTAGGTCACGTGTGGAATTCGTAGCTGGGCTGTTTGAATTTGCCCACAACTGCACCTGGGCCCACCCCGGTCGTCTGGGCATTGCGTTGCTATGGTGCCCCCTAAACGGGCCGCGTGTTAGATGCGCTGGACCAACACAGGGGCCACATCAAGGTGTGGCATACGTTATTTGGGATGAGGTCCCAGAACAAATGCCGAACAGGGGGGGGTTGGGGCGTGCGGGCACGTAGAGGTGCGGGCTCATGCCGCACCTGCCACTTATGGCTATCCCACTGCGTCAGATCTGATTCTGGTGTGGCGGTACGTTTAGGAGCGCCTCCAGCCGTGCCAGACACCTGTGCCGGACCTCACCTCTGGTCTTCTTGACTCTACCTTGACATCGAGCACGGGCGGGTAAGGGAAGAGAGAGAGTGCGGTAGATGCAGTGCAAGCCTACTATCAGTTAAAACTAATTTCACGCGCAAATCACCTTCCCTGTACCACCCTGCAGTGGTGCATACGTGGACATCGTTGAAAACGACGGTCGAACTGTCGTGCGTGTATAGGTAAATGGTGGGTGAGTGCGGTAGCTGCAGCGCAAGGCTACTATCACTTAAAACTAATTCACGCGCAAGTCACCGTCCCTGCACCACCTGGTGTGGAGCATACGGTGGACCTCGTCGAAATCGACGGTCGAACTGTCGTGGTGGGTGATGGAGGGAGGAGGAGGCAGTGTGATATATACTGCCAACTTCGGTTTCAATAGAGATTAATTAAAGCGCAAGTCCAACTGACTATACTTTAATTTGCACGCAAGACACCGGTGTTGCCAGTTAAATAAATGTCTTCGAGCGCTCCGCTGACGAACAGTCCGGGCCGCAACTAGCCTGCCTTGATTACTGTGCGAGGAGTTTTGAGGGTGTCCTTTCAGGTGCGCGTTTTTGCCTTCTCGTTCGTGCACTTTGTAGACACATGGGGATTTGTGTACAGGTGAGCCCTATTAACCGTCCACTTGGTTTTTTTCAGTGAAATTTATTCTGATAAAAGTCGGACGAAATCATTTATTGCTCAGTATGCGTGGCAATACCGCTGAAGATGCACGAGTGCCGGTAAACGGAAATCCGAAGCTCCCATAGTTCGAAATGTGTCCTGCATGAATACCCCTCTCCTCTTCACAGCCCTTAGACCATTCCCGCAGTCAATAATTATCTTATTGAGTAGACTGTTTTCTCCGAGGTCTTGCCTTCTCTAGAGCGTGGGCTAAGACAGATCCCATTAAACTTCCTGACGCAGTGAAATGAAGCTGAAAGTTTTATACTGCACACCGGGCGTTGTGGCCGTTATAAGCAAACTGGCTAATCGCTTGCGACGAAAGTAGTAAAATGTTTCTGAGCTGCCTAGATTGTTTGCGCCGCGTGAGCCAATAAAAACGAAAAGCGACTGCGATCGGTAACCGGAGGAGAAATAGGGACAGGAAAGTGCATAAGGTGGTGATGTTGTCGGCTGTGGAGGACAACATTTAGGCACGGGCAAAGGATGGAAGGAGAGGTAGCGCAACAATAAAACAGCTAAGGAGAAGAAGGAGAGCAAAAGGAGGATAGTGAAAGACAAAAAGGGCGGTATGAAAAAAGGTCCCTTTAAAGGAGGAGATATCAGAAGCTATAGAAAAAAGATAGGGACACCCATGAGAAAAAAATACAGTGACAACAGGGCAAGCAAAGCAAAAACAGTGTAAGATCCAGGTAAGATGGAAGAGAAACAGACTTAAAGCGGCTGCGGTTATAAGTAAAAAGAAGGAAGAAGAAGAAGAAGAAGAAGAAGAAGAAGAAGAAGAAGAAGAAGAAGAAGAAGAAGAGAAGAAGAAGAAGAAGAAGAAGAAGAAGAAGAAGAAGAAGAAGAAGAAGAAGAAGAAGAAGAAGAAGAAGAGAAGAAGAAGAAGAAGAAGAAGAAGAAGAAGAAGAAGAAGAAGAAGAAGAAGAAGAAGAAGAAGAAGAAGAAGAAGAATAAGGAATATAAAAGGGAGACAGGGGAAAAGAATATGATTAGGAATAAGACAAGATAAAGGAAAAAATGGGCATAGGAAGGGAAGATGAATGCCTGAACGAAGGTAAATCAAGTATGGACTCTGGGGCGATAAAGCAAGATAGAAACAGGTATCAGTGCAAGTTGATGAATTTTCGACAACCGTCAATTGGGAGTGCCGGCGCCACGCAGAAAATCTAATTGGATTGCACATGGCTCTCACTATTGGCTAGCCGCATCCTCTCACCTGCCCCCCCGTTGCTCCGATAATCTGTTGACCCCGACTGGTGCGACAGCGGCGGCGATTTTGTCGGGGGAGTCACTTACCACGGGATCAGAGAGTGATGGAGCTGGCAGACTGACTTTTCGACCTGGGATTTTGTAGCCTGTCCGTCGGGTGAACCGCCTATCAGGTCATACATGCTGGACCTCCCGCGGCTATCCTACCACTGCCACCATAGCATCAACAGTAGAAGACATGGCTGGCAAGGCGAATCTCGATGGGCAGATCGCTAGGGCACGCTTACACAACCCCTCGCCCTCCCAGCAGGACATCGAAACAACAACCGCCCTTAATACAGGTGGCTTTGCGCTAAATTCGACGGAAAATGGGTTAGTTAAGGGTCCACTTAGGGTTAACATTAGGGCTACGGTCGGTTTAGGGTTAGGTCACAGGAGTATTTGCCCTTCCTGAATATTAGCCAAGGCAATTTGTATTATGTGGGGACGGCCAAGGCAATTTGTATTATGTGGGGACGGCCCTACTGCTGTATCCTGCCGGGAGGAGGAGTTGGGAAATCTGAGCAATTCCGATCGGAAGATCGACTGAAAATGAAACGGAATGTAGGAGTCATGCGGTCTACGAATAATTCCGGTCGATGATGCTCGTCCCACTGATAAAAGAGAATGGACTTAAAAACGAGACGAAGTTTTTAAAGTTTTTAAAACAAACCATCCGTTGGGTCATGCGGGATGCTCCATAAGTTTGGCATAACTTCCCCCGCCCAATGCGAGAGTTGGCTCCAAGCATACAGAAGGATATCAGAGGACAATGATCAGGGAAGCGCCGTATTATATTCGCGATGGATGATACTATCTCACCAGGTTTAATGGTTCACCACAGGTATAAGCTAAAACTCCAAAGACTTTTCATCGATTTTGTGCCGCTGCGTGACCCAGCGGCGAGATTATTGGCTCATGCGGGCGTGCCCAGCGTTCCTCGTGTGTTTTCTGGTAAATACTTCAGTTTTTAACGTTTAGATTTTTAAAATACTTCGGAAATTAAAGCGCGAACTCTGAACAAACCTTTTCAAATCGTCCTATCAACTTTCGGAATGATCTCCAAAATGCATTTCCCGAAGGATTTCCACCAAATGAGTGCATTGCTAATGAGGAGATTAAAAAAGCTTAAAAGTAGTTCACAATAACGTGAAAGCAGGATAAAGGTAGTTGATGTCAAAATAGCAGCTCATGGAAAGTCAAAGAAGATGACAATCTCATTTTTACTTAGTCTGGGGATGCGTGTCCCAAAGTAACTGATAACGAAGTAGATATTGTCAGTTTTGGCGCGCTCTTGCAGGTGGAAACATTCCTTTTTGGCCAGTGTGCTTTGTAGTTGTCATCTAATCGGTCCAGCATCTTACCAGAGGGCTGACAGATAAGCGGTGTTTTTAAGTGATTTATTTTTCTATTCCTAACTGTAAGCATCGATTGACAGAAGGAAACGAGGCTAGCATCATCAGCCCTAACCCATCCAAGCGATGCGTCGCTGGCGCTCAGTGCCTACGCTAAACGGCTTAGCTCAGATGCCTTGCTGCAGCGATTAGCCAATAGGAAAACGACAAGGCACAGCCAGAATGGCCTTCCCTTAGTCATACCCGCCTGCCGCTATGATCCCGGACGCTGCATTACGCGGACAAGGCGTGCCAACGTGCAGGGCTGAAAACAAATGGCAGAGACAACAGAACAGACTGTGCTGATTCAGCAGGCAGACAGACCGGTGCTCATTGGTGGAGGAACTGCCGTTTGCCTAATTGGTGTGCGCTATCTCAGCGCCAAGCAGTTTGCTGTAAGTTTTCCGAATGGCGGTTTCTGTCCCCGTATGTCAACTATTTCTGCTAATGCACTCTAATTTTTCTGAGTAGTTGTGCGTTAAAAATGGCACTATTGTCAACCATGATGGTATGTACGAGGCAGATATCCTCGTTGAAGAAGGCATTATCACGTAAAGATGAATATTATTTTTCTAACGCCTGCATAGAAAACTCGAGCAGGGCATCAGCCCGCCAGAGGGTGCGCAGGTGATAGACGCTCAAGGAAAATTGATTTTTCCGGGTATGTTTCACCTCAAACACATATGCTGCTTTTCTAATTCTCTTACTAAGGCGGCGTGGACTGTGACTGTCGGTTCCTCAACCCATCTGATGAAATACCTGTCGCCGATGAATTTAAATCAGCCTCCCTAGCTGCGCTCTGTGGAGGCACAACCACAATTGGTGAGTTTACTTGACTCTATGTTGTGTCATTGAATGCTTTTACCAGGGCTAGTGTCCGTTGTTTCTTCTCAGCTCTCAAAACTCAGTCTACCTGACGGTTTTGAGCCCTCATCAACTATAATAAAAGTGTTGTCTGTATCTTAAATAATGGCTTAATTATGATCCTCACTAGGACTATTATCACGTCCATACGTTCCGTATTGGGGTTTATTCCGTGCTCTTATAGACTTCTACAAGTCGCTTTGATCTGAGTGAAAAGCACTGGCTTATGAAGCAAGACAATAATCATCTTCTGAAAGGATGGCTTGTTGAGCACCTTGCAGATGCGCATTTCAATCCATTTTACGGAGTACCCCTCAGATAGCGTGGCAGTTTAGCGTGAAAATCCACTAACAATGTACTGAACGTCTTTCGCAGTCAGGCTACTGAACCGCCTATTAGACTAAGTAGGCAAATTAAGTAGTTAACTTATTTTTTTAGAAAATCGCTGTCCTCATAACTGGAGCATTTTAATAAAGCAGACTGTGGGAAGTAGGAAACACATAGGGCAGAAACATTTGACTGCAGGTTGGTTTCCAACCGCCGCTGTATTAGCTCCACGTTTAAGTAATTAGCTTCAGTCAAATTTTATGATTGTTAGAAAACATCGAACATGTTACGTATTTTGCAGTTTTCAATTGGTATCATTGGTCTAGTGCATTGCGTCACTGAATATTGACATGTTGTACCTCCTCCGTCACCATTGTCAACGACTACTAGGATCTCGGCGAGGGCATTAGTAACTTTCGCCGGGCGAGCAATCCCTACGTATCCTATAATATAGCAATTGCAAGCTTAAGTCAGAACCCATGGATTTTGGCATACGCTGTGTTGACAAGCGACAATAATGACGAAGACTATGATAATGCTGACACTTCAACCGTCAGAAGCAACACCGTCAACCACATTCCCATCCCCCCCTGCCCGGAGTTGGTGCAGCACGTGAGTTAGTGGGTAGTGATGCCGACTTGCGTGTCATCTGCCACCCTCTCTTTCCTCGCCCTCCTTACCCCGACAGTGCCAAGACGGTCAGCGGTAGGCGTTAACGCACGTTTAACAGCACGTTTACTCGTGCCACACACGAGACCTGGTTTCCGATGCACCCACCAGACCACTTCAGGAGCTGCCTGGATCTCATATGTGTGGGGGTGCTGTAGTGGTCACATTGAGAGGGAATCCTTCATGCTACTATGTCCCGCATGCACGGCAGGGCTCGCGCGGACTGCGCTGCCAGACAAACGCGCGCTGTGGGCCAGTCTGACCTTCGTTTTTGAACCAGCTCATCGACAGTGCAGTCCGTTGTTGGGGCCAATAGACAAACGAACAAATAAGGACGTACAAATTCGGCCTAAATTATGGGACCCTAACATCACAAGTACCCTTTGAAGAGGCAATACTTTGCTGGAGATTTATTATGAACTAGGTGATTTCGTACCTTTTCTTTGTTGCACTTTCAACTTCTGCTTATTTACTATCTAGAGTGGCGCCTACTGGGTGCTCGTGAACTTCTTATGTTCCACATTTTTTTTCTCATACGCCATCATCAAGTGGGAGCTCGTAGAAGGCAGTAGGAAGTCAATTACCGACGACGCTTGTCCCCTCAACGGCATGACACCTTTCACTGCCCTTGTGTCATGCCTGACTGGTTTACACACTACGGTAAACTGTGCCTGACAATTTTAATTTCGAGCTCGTGTGGAAAGGGGGCAGTGAGCCAGTCACCAGAAATGACGCAGGCGCAGTAGCTGTTCACTTTTAAAGCACGAGAAAGGAATCCAGAAGGATTTGATAAATTCACCTACGGTTCTGTAGGGGCCCATGTATGTGTGATAAACTTCCACTAAGTAGACGTTCATAGGTTACACTAACGCTTACATATCGCAACGACCTATTTTCAGAAAATTGTTTACAAACCTCTAATTAATTGTAGACTTCCTGTCCCTAGACTTTTTGGTTATGCTCATGTTACGGAATCCAGCTGTCCTCGAGGCTTGATCGCTATTTTATGCCTAGTTCCTACATCCGTGACGGGAAAAAAACATAGCCCTTTAATTGCCTTTTCGGTTGCCCTTTCCAGTAAACGAGGTTCCGGTGTGTCCAGGCGACTCTCTGTTAAACACCTACGAGACTTTCTTGTCGACCATCAGTAAGGAGATTTGCTGCGACTACGCGCTCTGCGTCTCCGTTCCAAACTTCGACGCTGACGTGGCCGCCCAGATGGAGACTCTGGCGACAGAGAAGCATGTGGCTTCCTTCTACCTCCGCCTTTGCACAGGAAATCGGACATCCAACTTCCTAGGTTTGAACGAGGACTCCTTTCTGGAGGCCCTGCGAACTTGCTCCTCCCTGGGTGTTCTCCCCTCTGTGCCGGCCTGTGCCAATCCTGTAATTTCGTCCAGACTGGCCGAACAGGTGGCCGCCGAGTTTCCCGCCCTGGGGCCGGAGGGCAGCCTTTGGGCCTCGCCAGAACGCCTCGAGGCGGACACGGTGAACCGCGTGGCCCTGCTAGCCAGCAATGCCGACTTTGTCTGCCCCGTACTGATGGCCCGCGTGCACAGCCAGGCCGCACTGGATGCCCTGGTCGATCAGCGTCGTCAGGGCTCTAGTCTTCTCTTCGGACAAACCAGTGCGGCTGCACTGGCCGGCATTTCAGCGACGACAGAGACCCCAGCTGGTGTCCGTCAAACCGATTGGGCCAAGGCGGCCAGTTGCATCTCTGATCCACCCATCCGACCGGACGCCGAGACCGCACACAGACTGCTGAAACACTTGGCATCTGGAGACCTTACAGCTATCGGCTCGGCCCACAGGGCCGTGAGCGGTGCTGTGAGGGCGGCTCTGGGTTTGCGAGACTTTCGTCGAATTCCTAGTGGTGTGGCAACTGTAGGTTCACGCTTGGCCGTCCTTTGGAAATGCGCCGTAGAACAGCAAGCTGTAATGGATCCTTGTGCCTTTGTGGCATGCATGAGCTCTAACTCCGCACGCCTCTTTAATCTCTATCCCCGCAAAGGTCGCATTGAGAAGGGCAGTGACGCCGACCTTGTAGTATGGAACTCTGCCGTTGGAAAAAGGGATAATGAAGATCGGGCCGGACTGCTTCCTGACGGTGTCATTGACCCTTTCGAGGGTCTTGAACTCTCCACCTGCGCACCGGACGTGGTGGTGCTTCGTGGCAGAATTGTGGTCCAGCATGGTCGTCCAGTAGATTCGTCTGTAGAACCCGGCTCTGGTCTGCTGCTCGCTCCGGAGCCGTTTGGGACTTTCACCTTTGGTCGTGCTGAGACCGTCAAGCGGAGCCGGGAATCTGCGTTTGAAGGCTGTGCCGCGTGAGGCCTACACCGGACCTGTGCTGAGTCTCAACGGGCATGAGAAGACCCCGCCGCGAGAAAGTTATTACTATCGGAAGGAGGCCTACGACAACGTACCCAAGGGTGAGTCATGCATAAGTACGTATAAATCGTTGTGTTGCCTTGAGTAGTGCTTCGTTTTAGGTGACCCTTCAGCTTCATAGGCGCACAAGTCCTGATTACATACTACTCCAGATTTTGATTAATATTATTTTATAATTATTTCGTCCGATGCCCTGTAGAGTGACGGGGAGATAACCCTTTGTCAAACTTTCATTATGTGTCGGCGTTTTTAATTTGTAGTTATTGCAATCAATAGAAAGTTCAAAGGTGCCACCTACCTTTCCATTAATAAAAAGGTGCTGTTTAACTGAGTAGGCTTTAACCTTTGACTAGTAGGAGGAATAATTGGGTTTTGGTGAAAACAAAAAGGTCTTTCTAGGGGGCGTATTAAAAACTTTTACTTGCTAGCGTCTTTTTCCCATTTTCAGAGACGTCAGTTTTCA
The DNA here is from genome assembly GCA_017591395.1 of Schistocephalus solidus. Classification (NCBI taxonomy): domain Eukaryota; kingdom Metazoa; phylum Platyhelminthes; class Cestoda; order Diphyllobothriidea; family Diphyllobothriidae; genus Schistocephalus; species Schistocephalus solidus. The sequence goes on along the minus strand of WEDG01001195.1, from coordinate 54,397 downwards.
ATGCTCGGCATGGCGATGTCTGCAATTCATTCTGTCGTGAAATTTTCCTTAGCACCTAAACTAAAAATATTTAAACACCCTTCGTTAATAAAGGAAGAGATCGAATTCGGATTGGTACCCACCAAATCCCACCTCAAACAACTGACTGGCTCGGATGGTGGTCTGATTGTGGGGATGCGGGAGAGAGTGAGGTCAACAGCTCAGCGCATTTTCCTCACTATAAACAATCTGACGCGCTTGAAAATATCACGGTGCGCTAAAAGCCTTGACCTGGAAGGTTGCCAACTGACGGGATAACTCGGACCGCGTGGTCAGCCCAATGTGTGTTTTGTGTGGAGTGGCTGACTGGCGGACTGAAAGTCAGGCGGCAATGGCTCCTTCTTAATGTGGCCTTTATGGCACTCCCACTCCGTGGGATCCGAGTCAGGTGTGATGGTACTCCCAGGGGTGGCTCCGGCCGCGCCAGCCACCTGCGCCCTCTCCAATCTCCGGTTTTCTTGACTCTGTCTTGACACCGGGCTCAGTTGGGGGAGGAGGACAGAGTGCGGTAGCTGCAGCGCAAGGCTACTATCACTTAAAACTAATTCATGCGCAAGTCACCGTCCCTGCATCACCTGGTGTGGAGCATACGGTGGACCTCGTCGAAATCGACGGTCGAACTGTCACCCACCAAATATTTTGTAGCTTTTATTTGAAAAAGCAGCCGCGCCTGAGGTGGGTCATGTATTTATCGCAAATTAAATCAAAATTTATTTATTCATTTGACCCACTTGTGAAAATCGCGGTGGCCTCGGTGTGATTCGAACCCACGCCAGCAAAGGGAAGACTTTAGTATAGCCAACTGAGCTACGAGGCCCCCACCGATAGCCGTGCGTTCAATAACACTTGGGTCAAGCGACCACCGAGATTTTCACAAGAGCGTCAAATGAATCATTCAGATCTGCTAAAATTTCGCGCCGACTTTGGCCGATCCGCGAGCAAAACCTTGCGAGAGTTAGCTTCAGTTCAGGATTCGACAATTAGACACGTCGAACTGCCTTGTCTACGGAGCCCTATGCAGTTATTCTGAAGGGCACAGTTGACTATATGATGGAATACACCCATCCACATGAACACATACAGAAATGGTCAGGCAGTTTCTGCCTGTAGTCTGCTTGCTCGGTTGTCCTGCTCCCATTTTGGGGGGTGAACTTGAGAACGGAGCTGTTTTCTCAGACTGGTGGACTCCTTTCCCTTTCTTTCGAATTTTGAAATGTCAGCCTCCTTGGAAGACCTTCGTTCCTTCCAATTTTGTATTATAACTTCACCAATGAGCCTGTAGTCGACAGGAACGATATATTGAGTATGGTCACAATTTCACTCAAGGTTTTCTTGGCAAGCCTTTTTCGGCTATCGCACGGCTACACTGTCAGCAACTTTTCAATGCGGGCTGAGTTCTAGGATCGACGGGAATGTTGATGGTCGCCCGTCAAACAACGTCTTGCTCGAATCCCCCGAAGAGTACTCGACAGCAAAGGCGGATGTATTGTCGTATGCTAACAGCGTATCTTTCAGGTAAACGAAGCACGTACGAGCATGTTCAATGTTGGACTGCGTTCGGACCAATCAGCTAGTGGTCGTCAGTGGGTAGCATCTCGATTGGTCCTCTGACTCGTCTTGTCGGCAGGTGCGTGGATCGGTAGTGCAGCGTGGGAGTAAGTTAGGACGGCGTGCGGGCGAGTCGGTTAGGGTGGCTCCTCCTAACAAAGGTCACTTTGCGGTCACGACTGGAAGCTGATTCCGCATCTTGTTTGGCCAGGATACCGTGTTTGCAGTGGTGACAGGTGGCGTCTGGCTCGGAGGCCTCCCCACGCTAAAATTCATAACGCAAAAAGGCATCAAATATGGCTACGCGTCAGAGCCAAATCGTCTTTACTACTACTACTACTACTACTACTACTACTACTACTACTACTACTACTACTACTACTACTACTACTACTACTACTACTACTACTACTACTACTACTACTACTACTACTACTACTACTACTACTACTACTACTACTACTACTAATGCTACTACTACTACTACTACTACTACTAATACTTCTTCTACTACTACTACTACTACTACTACTACTAATGCTACTACTACTACTACTCACATACTGCACTACTCACTACTACTCACATTGATTCATTACTGCTACTACTACTACTACTACTACCTCTACTACTACTACGACTAATACTACTACTACTACTACTATTACTACTACTTTTCCTGCTAATATTTGGGGTGAAGATGAGGGTTAGAGTTAAGTTTACAGGTCAGGTTTAAGTTTGAGTTTAAGGTCAGCGCTGAGATTAGGGTTATCATTAGGCTAAGGGTTGAGGTTATTATCGTAATGACCGTAAGGTTAGGTTTAGGTTAGGGCTAAGGTTAAGATTAAGATTTCTGTTGATTTTAATGTTTTTGTTAGTGTTAACGTTATTACACGAGTATATTTGCCGTTCCTAAAATTTACCGTAATCCAGCCTATTTTAAGCGGACAGGGTGGTTCCTATTCCCATGTCCTCTTTAAGCGGCCATACAAGGCATCCCTACCGAAAAAAGAATTACTGGATTTGGTCCTACAGTTTTTTTTATCAGGCAAACATTTTTTTGCATGGATATCTCAGGAGGAATTCGCATACATAGCCTTGGAGGTACAGCCTTTGTGCTTGCTTCATACTTTATCGTCTAGCAAGGAAAACGGTTTCGCGCTCGCGTCAGTTTTTATATCTCCTCCTTCAGCAAAGTTTCTTCCTCTGTCTCTTCCAGAGGCGTTGCCGCCTGGTCAGAGGATCATTCATACCTCTGTGAAGACGGCTCATCCACCTGGGGGAACCGCCAACGCCTTCTGGTGGGACCGTTAACCTGGGCCTCGGAACAGCGAAGAAGCCAACCAAATTACGCCCTTATCAATCTCAATTTCGGCCTTTTGGCATCCTGACGAAAGACCCTGGTTTTCTTTGTTTCGGTTGGGGAATCCCTTGCTTTCCCCTTTGTTACCCAAAGTTTTCATCTTCTCCCCCTCACAAATGTCTTTTCCTACTGTCTGTTCTAGACGTCGCCTTAATTTTATTTTCTTGTCCCTCCACCCCTTATTTGCGGTCCTTAATGGATGTTCTCTGTTTGTTTATGTATTCAACAAGCCCATTAGGTAACTCTAGTGCTGACAGCGTCTTTTCCAAGGCATCAAGCCTCATCGGGAATGCCAAAGGCGATGTTGGATTTAAAAAATGATTTCGCAAGAGAAACGGCAGTGCTCCACTTTGCTTTAAACTCCGTGCTGTTTATCATATTTTTCACAGGAAGGTTAGAAAGCTATCATCCATCTGTCTGCGTAAAGTCTGCATATCTGCGTTCAAAACTATTATGTGGTAGTCAGGGTTACGGAGCTCGCATGCTTATTTTACCAACCATCGCAAGCTATGCAACCTTTTCAAGTAGGGGCATGTTCTTAGCACCCAAAAATAGAAACGATCGGAATGGGTTAAATGCTCTCGCCCCACGCGAAGAGGAAGGTCCCCTGTTCCTCTCGCGTGAAGGGTAAATGTTCCCGTATCTTAACCCCTAAAACTAACCTTAATTTCGACCGTAACCCTGGGCAAAAATTATTGGCCACGTGGGGAGGATGCGAGTGATTAACAGTCCGGGTGACAACGAGCCAAATGACCGGGTACTGGTCACGCCAGGGATCGGCAACGGTGATGGAGCCACGGCCATTAACGACTCGGGTACGGACCGGCAAGCCATCGTCTCATCAACTATGACCCCCCGGCAAGGACCACGAGGACTGCCAAATATAGTAGGCATGTGGTGGCCTGGCAACCATGCCCTATAAATACAGCCCTCTGTGTGCTCCATATCACCTTTTATGCGACTCTCTCTGATGATGGGTTCGAGAGAGAATCCGAAACGTCAGGATAATAAAGTTTTTGTTCCAGCAATCGTGTGTTCTTCTTCGCGATTCATTCCTGGAACTCGTCTCTTCGCTTCTATTAGCGTAACTCTTATCTTAACTCTTCCCATAACTAGCCTTAGCTTAATACTTTATTCTGAAATTAAGTGTAGAACCACCTGTATTACGAGCCGTTCCTGTTCTCACGTCCTGACGAGGGTGGGGATACATAAGCGATCCCTACCGCATAAACATACAGCAATTTATTATGATAGAGAGGAAAACACTACCAGGGAGAACGATCGAACCTACCCTACTTTGGTGATTTGAAACGTCAGTTGATGGGTGTCATAGAAAAATGGACATTGTTGAACTCTTACCTGAACATTGGTGAGTAGGAGTGTCACACTCGTTATACCAACGAACATTTATTCACTTGAACCATTGTATGCGCAGCTCCGATACAGGAAGCGGGGTGCGGGACAATGACCGATGGATGCATTTCAGTCAGGAATTTAAAATTGCAATAAATGTATGTATGATGATCGCCGAGTGCCAGTGCAAGGACTACTTATTTGGCACCCTAAACCAGACACGGGAATATGAACTTCCCGCCAAAGAATAAAGGTGACAGGGATCATAATTCCCGGAAGGGTAAATATATCCGTGTGCTAGCCCAGTATAAATCCAAGCCGCAGTTCTAATCTTAACTCTATCCTAACCCCACAGTTTACACGAAACCTAACCTTAAATCTGACTCCAAACTTAATCCTAACCACAAACAGGGTTCATATTTTTCTGTCCTGTTTAGGGGGGCATGTAATTCATTCTTGCTTAACGCTGACCAGTGCTGCACGGAGCATATGTTCGTTCAATTGGATGCCGAACGATGGTTAACTACAACTTGTGAAGGTACTTGAAAATTTATAGTATGAAATGGATATCACAGCAAGCGAAAAAGTCGGCAGGGTTAAACTCGTAGTGCGGAGCCCCTCTGGAACCTTATGAGAGCTTAAATACAAACAACTCAAGCGCCTCGATGTACAGCAACGCCGCGAGCTCTTACCAGTCACGGCACATATTTTCTAAATTTTTATATGACTTGTCAGCAGTTAATAGTTAGAAGTTTGCAATTCGGTCCGCAGGTCTTTAACCTACCATAATTTGCCATTTGTTTAAATTCAAAGTCTTTTTGCAGCAAACTTCTTCCCATCCATATAATATTTCCCACTTCTGCTATTCAGCTCCTGGGACACCAGACCCAACTATGCCATGTGGTCAACTCCCAGGTAGCCCATCAACAGGGAAGTCACCTGATTCAAGCAAGTTGGGAAACCACACGTCATAGATACGAAGAGGGGACGCTGACGTTTTATTTATACATTAAAAGAGCACTAGAGGCTCCCAGGTGGAATCTGCTATAGGTTAAGTATTCCCTATGCCTACTCAAGAGCACGTAAGTAGTTGCAAACGTTATCCGTCATTGCGGTTTATGCGGTATAATTTACCTTACGGGTAGGCATTAGAAACCCTACCCACCAAGCATAATAGCAGGTAAATAAGAATAAATTGGTATACTACTATCGCAAAAGGGTGAGCATCTCTTGGACCTCGCGCTGCTGCGTCTACAAACCCGCCTTGGAGCGCCCTCAATTGGCCTCTGTCGTCATCTGTTACAACTCTGCAGGGAAGGTGTCCTCGAAACAAACGCGTTTGTGTGAAAGCGAACCGCGAGAGGTTCCGACAGGAGAAACGTCACTTTGGCGACGTAACCTGGGCTTCAGGGAACAGAAAGTGATAGCCTCCATGCGTAATGGAAAGAGCCGTCTAAAGCTATCTGTTCTTGAGATTTCATCGTTGAGGATTACAAAAGAAATTTGAAGGAAAATGGCTGGCCATTTACCAGATGCATGCTACGGTTCGTCCTCCAGTATCAATAACCGAATTCTGTAGGGGCCAGTTATATGCCCACCCCTCTACCCGGCAGGACACGGGGACAGGAACCGCCGATAAATTTCAGGGAAATTAGGCGCAAGGAATATTTATCCCTCCTGGTATTTAGCGCACAGTCACCTGTGTTATGGGGCGGAACATCCCAATTTCTATACCCACATGGGGGGAGGGGTTAGCATACAAGTCATACTGACCGCGAATTCTGCCGAAATATTTAAAGTAGGCCTTGCCCTCCGGTCCTATGAAAAACGCACCGGGCCGCGTCACGAATACCGTCTTACCAGCCTGAAGGCATTCGTCCCAAACAACAGACATGCGGTTGGAAGTGAGCAGGGCAATTCCATGAAGCAGCTCAGAAAAAGAAGCTGGATCTTTGAAACAAGAGGTTTACTGGTAGGAAGTTTCATATTTTCACTCTACTCCATCATCAAAAACATTCTCCGACCAAGCGCACACAGTTTGTGTCAGGCCGGTGGTTGGGTACATGTAACTGAACTAGAGTTAGTCATTGAGGTTAGACTATGCCGGTTAGACAATGCCTAAGGTAGACTGATCGCCTATTAGACAAAATCAATCGCTGGATCTATGGGATTAGATTGAGGCAAACCACCTTTCCTTATTCAGCAGAAATACTTCACCTAGCAGTAGGTCAAAGAAGAAACATAATGAATCACAAGGGATTAGTCCAGCGTCTGCAGCGTTCACTGGATGGGTAGTGCATATGGTACCTTCCACGAGAGGATTAGAGCATCAACTCTTCTTTTCACCCTATTCCAATGAGCTTACATTTTGTCTGGTGCAGCTAGGCAAAGCGAATCGTGGTGCCTTTGGTAAACCTGGTCGTGTAGGGGTAAGGTATGAACTTAAACAGTCCAAGGGGCGGATTGAATTGCCAGCATATTTTTCAACTCTCGAACAGAGTGCGCTTGATAAGTTATTGTGTTATTAACCTTTGAGATACACTGAGATCTGTCACTAGCCAGTATTAGGTCCTTTTCTTATTAACGAATGGGAATAGGAGCTCCCCAGTGTGACACAGCTGGTCTTTTACACTATAAAAGGAGGCACAAATCCTTCCTTTGGCCCAACCCCAGCGTTAACTCACCCACCCTAAAATCAAATCGAACTCTAACCTTGACCAAAACCCTATCGCAACCGTAAAATTAACCCAAATCCTAACCCTAACAGTAATTTTAACATTAACTCAAATCTTCCTGGAAAGTAGCGCAAAGTTCCCGGAATAGGAGGCTCATATTCCCGTTTCTTGTCTCATCTACAGCCGGCGAGGGAGATTTTGACCGCGGAATTTGATTTGGGATTGAGGTATGTGAGGGACCATAACTCAGCCTGCAAACAAAATGTTTCTTTTCTTGCTTTGGGAGTCTGTTTATTTCTTCTACAAGTCTGTGTTAAATATCTTGACCTAGCATGGTTTCAGATTAAAAACACGGACGTAAAATCCCGTGATGCTGTCGCGTTTCCGCTATGTCAGCTGGCTCCGAGCTCCATGGTAAAAGCTCCCACTAGTAACTGCAAGTGACTGTTATGGAATAGAGGAATTCTACCAGTAACGACCAACGCTTGCATCGTGGATGGAGGGAAGGGGGCGGTTGTGTCAGAAATCTTGTTTAAGCTTGATTCTGGTTTAGCTAGTTAACGCATCTTCAGTGCCTGACAAAATGGGGAGCAGAGAAGAGTGAGAGAGAGAGTTCCCAATGGTCGAAGGTTCACAAACCACAAGTCAAGGAAGACGGGTTGGGTTTGCCAAGCTTTACTGAAGCAACAGAGCGTGCAGTAATATCAGCAAGCAGTTTCCATAAGTTCTTTCACCAGGCAGTTTTCGGCCGAAGTGCATCCGCTCTATGCTTTTTCCGACCACGGCCAATCGTTGAAGAGACAAATATCGATTGACCTCAGAGTGTTGGCTGAGGTTATCACACGCGCGTACGCAATAATTAGCAGGCGAAGGCGACATGAGTCAACGGCAGCACTGATGACTGTGAGAGCGACAAGCACAGGCTTTCCTAGGAGACGAATAACCCCTAGAAAACCGTATCCCTTAGACACAGACAATTCTGTTAAGGCATTTCCAACACAGGCATAATCTAACAGCCCCCGCATGTTTTCGACGACCTTCCGCGATCAAATATCCGAACTGTGACGGATGTGGCTCATCATTGGGTGACCCACCCCGATCCAAGTCATTTATTAACACAAAGGTTGGGAGGAAGCCTGTTACGTCCTGTTCCAAAGCACATACTCCACTTCTGATATAAATTGTCTACAGAAACAAGTAGGACTGGAATAGCAGTTTTTGGGTTATTTTCTGTAATCAGTCAGCCAGACCCCAACCTCAAACCAGGAAGACGTTACACTGGCAAGTGCTGTAGAGCGGAACTCCCAGGTAAAATCGGATTCAGGTATGTAATCCTGCTATCAGGTCAGATAGTGAATGCTACTCCAAGTTGACTTCATCCTTTGTTTTTCATAACCTAGCTACAGTCCGAGCAGAATTTCAGACAAAAGGAGGAGAGCGGCTCGGATCTCACATGTGCGAGAAAGTTAGAGCTCACCTTAAGAAAGGAGATATTGCAACCTGACTCAGTCCGCTAGTCGGTCACTTCACATAAACGCACATTAGATTAGTTGCAAAGGTCTGTGTGGAATTTTCAGTTGACAGCCTTCCAAGTCGCGGCGTTTAGCGCACTGTAGTAGTCTCATGCTCAGATCTCAAATGCAGTAGAGGAGCCACAGCACTTGTGCAGCTCACAGAAATACCACTAATATGCACAGCACAAGGTTTTTTCAATTGCTAGTTTACCTGAAGACACCAAGGACCCGGGATTGCACGTTTAGTACATCATAGTTTATTAAATATTTCGTATTTACCTCAAGTTGTGAAAGTTTGCAACTTTTACATGAGGATTAAGTAATGTACTTGTCATCCAAAATAAGTTAAATACATGTGAATTACTTTGCACACGTCGGTTTATTTTGTTTAGGCTCCGGTATAATATGCAAAAAGACCATTCATCAGTTATAGGCGTCATCTGGTAGCAACATTTAAGTTACGTCCTTACTGTCGGCACACAAACCATGTTTGGCTATTCCAAGAGCGGAGAAGGATGCCCTCAGGACACTGAATGCTGACAGGAGCATCGTGATCCTGCCAGCCGACAAGGGACGTTCCACAGTAGTACTCGACAAGTCGGAATACCTCCGGAAGGCCAATGCTCTACTCGATAACCATCATGCCTACCTCAGGGGCAATGAAGATTCAATGAAGAAGCTGGTTGTAAAAATCAAGGCGACGCTTGCTAGTTTGCAGAGTAACCATGCCATCTCAAAAGCTGAACTACTGACAATAAAACCAACAGATTCAGCCATAGCGATATTCTATGGGCTACCCAAAGTACACAAGCATGATGCTCCACTTCGACCCATAATATCTCTGCGCGGAGCACCCACATTCAATCTGGCCATATGCCTGTTCTGACGTGTGAACTGTCTATCATCAGACTCCGATACAACGGTCCGTTCAGCTATCCATTTTTTGGAAAGACTCCGTGGTTTACACCTTACTGCAGACGAAGTCATGGTATCATTTGATCTTACCTCACTTTTCACCTCAATTCCTCAGAGCCTTGCAATTGAAACTCTCGCTGACCTGCTTGGGAGCCGATATGACGAGGGTATCAATAAGCCTAAACGTGCGCACCTCATCCAGCTGCTCACTTTCTGCCTCAAAACCTACTGCACCTTTGAGGGAACGGTCTACGAACAGATAAAGGGACTCCGATGGGTTCGCCGCTGTCTGGTTTCATTGCTGATGCAGTTCTTCAAAAGTTAGCGGAACATGTGCTCACGAACCACAGACCAATATTTTGGGTGCGGTATGTGGACGATACTTTCGTCGTTCTCAAGCGCGAAATGGTCTCCGAATTTCACGTGCTCCTGAACTCTGTCTATCCGGACATTCAGTTCACAATGGAGGCTGAGGTCAACAGTCAAATGGCGTTCCTAGACGTCCTGGTCCACCGTTAGACCGACGGCAGCCTGAGGATAACGGTATACAGAAAGGACACCAACACACGAGTTACCAAAGTAACCACCCATTGTGCCACAAACGCAGCTACGTACGGACGCTTTACAAAAGGGCGGAAAGTCATTGTAGCGAGGCAGGCGACAAAACAGCCAAAATCCATTATCTTCAACGAATGTTCACTTCCAACGGTTATCCTCATAGCTTCATAGAACGCAGCAGACAACCAAGGCAAGTTATAAGACCAGCGATAGAACAACCGAAAGTGTGACGGGTAATGCCATATATCGAGAACGTATCTGAAGCTGTTGCTCGTCTCTTACAACCATTGCGGGATCGGCATCGCCCACAAACCTGAGGTGACAATAAGACGTCTGGTCATGAGACCCAAGGCCCCCCCCCTGTCACGCGGCGAAACGGCGAACGTCGTCTATCGTGTTCAGTGCGGTTCCTGTGAGGCGAACTATGTCGGAGAGAGTGGTAAGCGACTATAGACCTGCATGAGTGAGCACGCGTGGGCCATAAGAAGGATGGACCAGCTCTCGTTGGTGGCAGAACCCTGTGTGGCCTCTGGACACTCTTTTTCTTTCCAGGATGCCGAAATCCTAGACCGAGGTATCGACCAAACAGCCAGAGAAACGCTCGAAGCCTGGCACACCTTACCAAAGTAGACTCGTAAGCCTCCACTTATAAAACAATCGCACATGACCTTCGGAGATCTTTATCCAAAACAAAGTTATTTCTTTTGGGTCATGCAACCCCTGGGAAACACATTTTCGTCATGGTCAATGTAAAAGATAAAAATCCTCTGAAAGAGTTTGATTGTCTCATAGTCTCATTTCATCTTTTCAAGACAAAATGCTGACCACTTTAACCATGGAAATGGAGGGGAGTTCTCCTCTTATTTATGGTGTTTCTTACGCTTCGAAATTTAAACCACCAGGATGCATTTCACCGCTAGGTAACTGCAGAGAAGTGATCATCGATGTTGGAAGCGATCATGTGTGAGTAATCGGTTGGTTTTTTGGGAGCCATCTGGTGGAAGACTGCTGCCCAAATTTGCCTAAGGCGCAGCATAGGCTTAGTAGGTTGGCAAGTAAGCAGAACACCGGATAAAGTTATGATAAAACTTAACTTCCCTTCTCATGAGCCTGCTCATTTTGTTTCTACGAGGCGAAAGCAAGGCTCGGAGTGTTTACAGAAGACTGTAGAATTGCACCTTTTAAGGAATCTATACTCTGTAGTCTGCATAAATTGCCCCAAACCAGCACACTTTTAGATTGTCCCCCCCTCTACCCCCAAGTTTGACTGAAAATTATAAATGGGGGCAGTGAGACAGTCAATATTCTCCAAAAATGGGTTAATTGGAGGCAGCAACAGTGCAAACTTAAAGATTCCTGGTGCAATTTCGGATCTAAGTGTCTCTGTTAACCCTTTTCCAAAGTACGTAAATGCATGCGAACATAAGGGACTTCAGACGAGGCTCACTAGATGGCTATTGCGTCCTAGTATGTCAAGGCTTCAAGTTATCAAGTGTGAAATATGGCTTATTACAAACCACCGTTTTTGTACTTGAGAGCGTAGTCGGTCAATCCTAAAGATTAACCCTATCTTCTACAGCGGTGAGACAATATCCTCAAAGATCCAGGCTGATGGAGCGTCACTAGCATTACATCCGGCATCCGGGGATTTTGTTGTTCCTACCGAGAAATGCCCAAAGACCCCAGATGCGGCTCCAGGTGCTTGATACAAAGACGAGTAGCACCCATGGGTGCCATTTCAAAGATCCATGTCCGACAAGCTTGTTCCATCTATAGTCGACGCATTGAACTTAACAGGTGTGGTGAACATCACTTTTTACAAACGTCCCACTCACTAAGACAGTCAATTAAAACTATGCATTCCTACTGTTAAATCAGCATGAAATATAAATACCGAGAATGCATTAAATAAACTATTACTAAGATGCACATTAAACGTGCGATTCCTTTTTAACAACCTATTATAGAGACAAATAGATGGTGTTGTTATGGGCTCATCCCTTGGACCTCTCTTAACCGACATCCTCGTGGGCAAGCTGGAGAAATCCCAGCTAAGCGATCAGATAAATAAGTTAAAACTACGTTCGCTATGTTGACCACCTGTTTGCAATCGCCAAACCAGAAACCAATGTAGATTTACTCTTAAATCCTGCTAATCAAACACATCCGTCCATCAAGTTCACGTTGGATTTAGAAACGGTGGCTTCACTTCCTTTCTTAGACGTCCTCCTAAGCCGAAAACCTGACGGTCGTGTCCGAATGAGCGTTTATTTAAAAAAATCTGAGCTGGACAATAAACGAACTTTGGCAGTTTATTACCCATCCAACAGAAATGCAAACTAGTCCGTTGCTTGGCGCAAAGGTCTAGAAAAAGTGTGTCGGCAGGTAGAATCGAGGAAAAACTTCAAAAGATCCAGGAAGTACTTCACGAGAACGGGTATTCTAATAGATTTATCACAAATAATATTCTCGCGAGGGTAGTAAAACACACCATACTTACTGTAGAACAGAAAACTCTGCTCCGCAACGTCCCCTTTCAAGCGGACGCGGCAAGTAAGCTCCTGAGAGGACGCCAAGACCAAGCCGTTTCGCGAAACTCTCCAGCAGCGAGAGTTCGGATTTTATTCTCACCAAACCCTGTTTTACACGAAGAAGTGAAGGGTAGGTTGCCAGCTCAGGCCACCTCCGTGTGAATCTACTCATGTACTTGCTCCTGTCGAGCAGGCTATATTGGTTGCACGTGTGGACACCTATTTAAAAGAATGAGGGAAAACCTCCTAGCATCGGTGAGAGCATAAACAGCACTATTCTCGCACACATGGTTGATTTCGGGCACCGTGTGGACCTCAATGAAGTCTTCCGTGCAATTTATAAGGTTCTACCAAACTACCTCAAGCCACTGGGTCAACGTCTACAATCAACAGCGGAAGCCACCACCATCGGGTTGAGAAAACCGGTCTTGTGCGCACACAAGGACCTTCTACAAGCTCCGCGCTTAGCAAGGCCACCGATGGCTTAACAACATGCACTCCACGCCCTCTTCTCTCCCCCGTCAATTAACACGACTCCCTTGCATCAAAAGAAGAACATTATTGATAGCGTGTTTTAGCTTGAACCCCCTTCCCATGTAAATTCACTGACGGGATGAGAATTTATCGAAAGCACGCATATGCACGCCAACTGGTCTTCTGCAAAAAATGACAGTTTTAGTCCACCAAACATTAACTGCAGAAGAAACTGGTTTCATCTATCTACTTCAGCTTTCTGCACCTTGCATTTGACAGGAAACCCGTCCAAATCTGACCACCGTCAGCAGAATAGAAAGGATGTGAGAACGTGTGGCGGTCTATGAGCGTGGAAACGACGACCGGGCCCCTTGCCAGCTGAGGGCCTGCCCCGCGTTCGAGTCAACCTTCGGCCTCCTGACACTGTGACACCAACCGATATATATATATATATATATATATATATAAAGTCATGTCCGAATCACCTGACTCCATGTCCTGCACTTAATAATTTCAGAAATTATTTACCCGATTATTCTCTGCAGTCCATATACCAGAAACCGCATAGAGAACGCTAGGGGACACACTGAGGAGCCGAACCCCTCGTTGCTGTGTCACACAGCAGCAGAAACATCGGCGAAACACGTGTCTGGGCTTTTAGCTAGTATCTATGTCTGAAGTACGGTATAACGTCTTTGCCATATAAGATTCATACTACTTGTAGAACTACTTGTTTGTAGAATGGGCATTACGTGGTTATTCCCCAGTGGTTGATTGTCTTCGACCCGAAATGTTCATTGAAATTTCGGGTTTGACCCTAAACAGTCATGTCCGAATCACCTGACTCCATGTCCTGCACTTACTTATTTCAGAAATTATTTACCCGATATATATATATATATATATATATATATATATATATATATATATATATATATATGTTGTATGTGTTGTGTGGAGTGGATGACTGGTGGTCTGTGAGTCAGGCTACGATGGATCCTTCTTAACGTGACCTCTGGCTATCTCACCCATGTGAGATGTAAGCCGTTCCACCCCCTGTTGTGGGAAATCCTGGTGCTCGTGTTTGGGGGGGGGGCAGGTCGCGTACGTAGTACACGTAGACGAGGTCACCAGCAGCTGCACCCACGTCCGCATCAGACAACTGACCGGCTCGGACAGTGGTTTGACTATGGGTGGGAAAGAGAGTGAGGTAGACAGCTCAGCGCATGTTCCTCACTATAAACAATCTGACGCGCTTGAAACTATTACGGTGCGCTAAAAGCCGTGGCTTGGAAGAATGCCAACTGACGGGATAACTCGGACCGCGTGGTAAACCCAATGTGTGTTTTCTGTGGATTGGCTGACTGGTGGGCTGAGAGTCAGGCTGCAATTGCTCCTTCTTAATGTGGCCTTTATGGCACTCCCACTCCATGGGATCAAGCCAGGTGTGGTGGTACGCCCAGTGGCGGCTCCGGCCGCGCCAGCCACCTGCGTCCTCTCCCGCCTCCGGTCTTATTGACTCTGTCATGACACCGGGTTCAGGTGGGGGCGGAGGAAAGAGTGCGGTAGATGCAGCGCAAGGCTAATATCACTTAAAACTAATTCACGTGCAAGTCACCGTCCCTGCATCACCCTTCCGTGGAGCATACGGTGGACAGTATGATAGTGTATTGCTCACCGATCTGCTTTAGGAACATGTATGTTCCGTTGTGCCCTGGAGCTCAGACTAGAGATATATGTTGATAAGATGGAACCGACAAAGACAAGGGAGACCGGAATGACCATTTCTGGCTTATTAGCCGTCATCAGCCAGCAATACCCAATCCCAGGTGGGGATCATCCGGGATTCGAACCCGCGACCTATGGTCATTGAGTGTAACACTCTACCATTGAGCCACGGGCCCGTTGTTTTGTCGGTTGCGATCGGGAATATGGACTATGAAAGTGTGGTGTTCACCGATCTGGTTAAGGAACACTGATGTTCCGCTGTGCCTTGGAGCTCACTTTAGAGCCCTCGCGGGCAGTCGCATAGCGACTTGAGATATATGTTGATAAGATGGAACCAACAAAGACAAGGGAGACCGGAATGGCCATTTCTGGCTTATTAGCCGTCATCAGCCAGTCATACCCAATCCCAGGTGTGGATCACCCGGGATTCGAACCCGCGACCTTTGGTCATTGAGTGTAACACTCTACCATTGAGCCACGGGCCCGTTGTTTTGTCGGTTGCGATCGGGAATATGGACTATGAAAGCGTGGTGTTCACCGATCTGGTTAAGGAACACTGATGTTCCGCTGTGCCTTGGAGTTCACTTTAGAGCCCTCGCGGGCAGTCGCATAGCGACTTGAGATATATGTTGATAAGATGGAACCGACAAAGACAAGGGAGACCGGAATGGCCATTTCTGGCTTATTAGCCGTCATCAGCCAGTCATACCCAATCCCAGGTGTGTATCATCCGGGATTCGAACCCGCGACCTTTGGTCATTGAGTGTAACACTCTACCATTGAGCCACGGGCCCGTTGTTTTGTCGGTTGCGATCGGGAATATGGACTATGAAAGTGTGGTGTTCACCGATCTGGTTAAGGAACACTGATGTTCCGCTGTGCCTTGGAGCTCACTTTAGAGCCCTCGTGGACAGTCGCATAGCGACTTGAGATATATGTTGATAAGATGGAACCAACAAAGACAAGGGAGACCGGAATGGCCATTTCCGGCTTATTAGCCGTCATCAGCCAGTCATACCCAATCCCAGGTTTGCATCACCCGGGATTCGAACCCGCGACCTTTGGTCATTGAGTGTAACACTCTACCATTGAGCCACGGGCCCGTTGTTTTGTCGGTTGCGATCGGGAATATGGACTATGAAAGTGTGGTGTTCACCGATCTGGTTAAGGAACACTGATGTTCCGCTGTGCCTTGGAGCTCACTTTAGAGCCCTCGCGGGCATTCGCATAGCGACTTGAGATATATGTTGATAAGATGGAACCGACAAAGACGAGGGAGACCGGAATGGCCATTTCTGGCTTATTAGCCGTCATCAGCCAGTAATACCCAATCCCAGGTGTGTATCATCCGGGATTCGAACCCGCGACCTTTGGTCATTGAGTGTAACACTCTACCATTGAGCCACGGGCCCGTTGTTTTGTCGGTTGTGATCGGGAATATGGACTATGAAAGTGTGGTGTTAACCGATCTGGTTAAGGAACACTGATGTTCCGCTGTGCCTTGGAGCTCACTTTAGAGCCCTCGCGGGCAGTCGCATAGCGACTTGAGATATATGTTGATAAGATGGAACCGACAAAGACAAGGGAGACCGGAATGGCCATTTCTGGCTTATTAGCCGTCATCAGCCAGCAATACCCAATCCCAGGTGTGTATCATCCGGGATTCGAACCCACGACCTTTGGTCATTGAGTGTAACACTCTACCATTGAGCCACGGGCCCGTTGTTTTGTCGGTTGCGATCGGGAATATGGACTATGAAAGTGTGGTGTTCACCGATCTGGTTAAGGAACACTGATGTTCCGCTGTGCCTTGGAGCTCACTTTAGAGCCCTCGCGGGCATTCGCATAGCGACTTGAGATATATGTTGATAAGATGGAACCGACAAAGACAAGGGAGACCGGAATGGCTATTTCGGCTTATTAGCCGTCATCAGCCAGTCATACCCAATCCCAGGTGTGTATCACCCGGGATTCGAACCCGCGACCTTTGGTCATTGAGTGTAACACTCTACCATTGAGCCACGGGCCCGTTGTTTTTGTCGGTTGTGATCGGGAATATGGACTATGAAAGTGTGGTGTTCACCGATCTGGTTAAGGAACACTGATGTTCCGCTGTGCCTTGGAGCTCACTTTAGAGCCCTCGCGGGCAGTCGCATAGCGACTTGAGATATATGTTGATAAGATGGAACCGACAAAGACAAGGGAGACCGGAATGGCCATTTCTGGCTTATTAGCCGTCATCAGCCAGTCATACCCAATCCCAGGTGTGGATCACCCGGGATTCGAACCCGCGACCTTTGGTCATTGAGTGTAACACTCTACCATTGAGCCACGGGCCCGTTGTTTTGTCGGTTGTGATCGGGAATATGGACTATGAAAGTGTGGTGTTCACCGATCTGGTTAAGGAACACTGATGTTCCGCTGTGCCTTGAGCTCACTTTAGAGCCTTCGCGGGCAGTCGCATAGCGACTTGAGATATATGTTGATAAGATGGAACCAACAAAGACAAGGGAGACCGGAATGGCCATTTCTGGCTTATTAGCCGTCAGTAGTCAGTAATACCCAATCCCAGGTGTGTATCATCCGGGATTCGAACCCGCGACCTTTGGTCATTGAGTGTAACACTCTACCATTGAGCCACGGGCCCGTTGTTTTGTCGGTTGCGATCGGGAATATGGACTATGAAAGTGTGGTGTTAACCGATCTGGTTAAGGAACACTGATGTTCCGCTGTGCCTTTGAGCTCACTTTAGAGCCCTCGCGGGCAGTCGCATAGCGACTTGAGATATATGTTGATAAGATGGAACCAACAAAGACAAGGGAGACCGGAATGGCCATTTCTGGCATATTAGCCGTCATCAGCCAGTAATACCCAATCCCAGGTGTGGATCACCCGGGATTCGAACCCGCGACCTTTGGTCATTGAGTGTAACACTCTACCATTGAGCCACGGGCCCGTTGTTTTGTCGGTTGTGATCGGGAATATGGACTATGATATTGAATCTCGGGTGATCCACACATGGGATTGGGTATGACTGGCTGATAACGGCTAATAAGCCAGAAAGGGCCATTCTGGTCTCCGTTGTCTTTGTCGGTTCCACTTTATTATATATATATATATATATTTAAATGCATGGCCGCATACGGAGCACAGCGTCAAAAGCCTGCCGCCAGTTTTGTAGAACAATTACCGAATTTGTCTTTTTGAGCCGTTAATACTCTACCGACAACAGAAAATAATATCCTTCTGGCTCTAAGTGTACCTCTGTGTAGAGCAACCCAATTCATTGGGGCACCACCCGCTGATTATAATGATCGGTATCCATGCCACTTTTAACTCCGTCTTCAAACTTAAAACCGTCGACACTGTGCGCTTATCGGGTATAAACTACGTAAGTATTTGCTATACTGACAATATGGTAAATAATAATGTGGTTTGTACTACTGGCTATCAGTTGGCAGCTTGTGAATAGCACGCGGTTATTCTTCAGTAGCCGATGAAATTTAGCTCAAGTATTCACATCAACCATCGGAGCTAGACTAAAATGCTTTATTCTGAAAGATTGACTCTAATTCCATGCATTAATTTCCTCGGAAAATCAACAAGACAGATTTACGTGCATCACACAATCACTATAACTTTACACATTACTGATTATGCATAATGTTTCCGTCCTGCAATGACTAATTCCAACACAATTCAAACTTCTTAAACTATCCTTGTGCTTATACGCATAGTTGGTATTTATATACGGTTTAAACTCTAAGACGGGGACAATTCTGTCCTGTAGTGCGTCGAATTGTGGCAGTCTACTCTCGCGTAGTCAGGGCTGTGGCCGCTTTCACATATCGTCTTTGGTCCGCTCGAGGCCCCTTGTCAATTGAAGGCCTGTGCCTCACGTGACTCAGCCCCTCGGCAGGACGACAGTTTGGGGCCTATCCACGACAGTTTGGGGCCTATCCACATTAGGCCCTTGCTGATTGGCTGTAGAAGGACGTGACATGGGCGCACGCACGCACGCACGCACACACCTCGCAGCGGAGGTAATGGTAAATGGCCCTCGGTGTGCTGAAGCAAGAGCTGCTGTTACCTTCTGAGCCGCCTGTAAACGCCCGAACACAGCAGACTACACATACGGGAGTACCGACACAGACAGTAGACTGTCCTACTAATTCCGTCAACCCAAATTTTGGTGTGGGAAATTTTCAGATTTAGACAATCGCACAAGTGGGCCCCCTACGAACCTAATCGCCCTCATTTCTGGTTTAGGACAGTCGAGAGACGACATTGGATAATCTCCTACTGGAAGACAAACACTTTTTGACTTTCATTTCTCATTTTCTGGTGACTGCCAAACCTACCCAGGTGGCCGACCGGCTCATGAAAATACATCCCTTTGTTAAAACTTAACTCGTCGTGCTTTCGATTCTCTTACCTTCTGTTCCGTTACCCCTCTTGGAATTGAAGTCACATGAAGTGAAAGTTTCCCAGGATTTATCTTCCCCTCAGCAACAAACAGTCTCCACATAGTCGTGGAGCTTGTTAAAGTTATATCTCCTGTAAGTTCATCCAACTTCTTCATCTCACTCAGCACAGTCACCGCCTATTATTTCACCCTTGACACCAAAGCCTTGGGTTGCATCACTCCCCTCGTTTGCAGCTTCGAGTAGGGCGAATCGGTGAAGTGAGTTGGCCTGAAGGTCATTTTAACATAGTTCCCTGTCACCTCAAGCTCTGGTCGCAATTCTTACCTCTTCAAAAATGGAAACGACCGACCTCCCTTGGTCGAGATTGGCTCGCACCTCAATGCCATCCCTCCACATCGTTGCTCCAACTCTGGCTTTTTCCTTCCGGTCGTCAGGATCTCCTCAAACGCAACCCTCGGTTCCTCTTCCACCTTCGGTGTCTTTTTCTCTAGATCTTTATTGTGGCTAATGTTCCTGCTGCAATTTCTCCAATACACAGTTCCTTGCTACCATCGACCTTTGGGTCTACTGCTAACAGTCCCGTGTTTATTACCAATTCCGTCCTCCGACAACTCCCTTCCTCTGATGCATTCCGTCAACATGCCGTCCCAGACATCGACCCGGCTAGTTCGTTTTGGCATCTCCTCGCCGGATACTCCACCCGCCCACACGATGCGATTCATCACATCCGCACCACCCGTTTTTCGCAGCCTTGCCGTTCCACACCTGCACGTCAAGCCACGCCGGCTACTGAGTCACCCGTGAAGCGACCAGCGGTAAGTGGCCGCACTCGCAACTACGAGCGTAGACTCTTACAAGAGCGCGTTAATATGCCTACATTCCGCCCAATAGCCGACTGAGATGCTGTTACACTAGACGAAAAGTGGTGGCCAGAATGGCTCGTGAAATACGTTAGCCGGGCTGCAATGGGATTGCGTGTAGCTTTTACTACTGCTCTGCATGCTCGTAGTAGGCGTCAAGCAGAGGCGTTGTGCCACTTCAGCCTCTGCGCTCAGTCTCATTACAACTCACATGGCAGCCTCTGGTCAACCATTGGTACATGAAAGAGGGAAGGGCGAAAGTGAGGTAAGTACATTGAATGCATCCGAAACTATCGCGATGAACTAAAAATCTTAGTCCCGAATGTTGCCAACTGAGGGAATAACTGAATCCTCTGGCGGATGGAGTTGGATTGAAATCGTTCCTTCTTGACATGGCCATCAAGGCATGCCAAATTACTGTGAGATTTGAGTTCGCGAGAGGCACGCTCGAGGGGCGATTTCGAGTCACGTCAACCCACTTCATCCAACCGCGTCTGCCGTCGGCTTGGTTCGGAAAACTGGAACGCAGGTCAGTTCAGTTCGGAAAAAAGGCTTATTTTGTCAATTATAAAAGAATAACTGCATCTTTTAACATATCATGATGAGGTAACAGCGGTGGCTTGGAAGGTTGCCAACTAACGGCATCACTCGGGCCCTCTCAGGACGAAGGCCATGTTCCCTTAATTAAGCATTGCACACGCGCAGTTAGGAGCTAGACTGTTAGTCGCACATGCAAACGACTGGTTGGCGTTAATCCCCTCTACATGAGCGCACACCGCTGGTCGTCTCACCATGGTAACACAGTTAGCGGGGAGTAATGGAGTGAGACCAAAGTGGTGCAAGTATAATTTACTATGAAAGAAGTAGACTGGTTAAGCACGGTAACCAGCTGTTTATTTTTTGTGAATTTTCAAAATCATACAGGAGTTCATCGTCAGAGCTACAAGTACAAGCAGGAAGAGCGAGAGTTGTAGGGGGTGTCTGCCAATCAACGATCAGTGAGACATTGGTGGAGGTGGTTGCATAGGGCTACGTATACCGACGCCAAATCGATAGATCGATTGACTGAGTTCTCATCCGAGGCCTAGGCTTCAATCGATTCTCGGCCTTGCTTGATTCAGGGCTGAGCGATTATCTTGGTGATTGCGATGTTGAACTCATTACCCGTTTCGAAGGTGTGGACAGCCACTTGATATAATGCGTCACCTTGTCACACCGTCAGCCTATGTTCGTGTATGCGCAATCCTAGCATGCGTTCAGTTTGACCCGCGTAAATACAAGGGCAGTTTAGGCCCGGAATAGGATAAACTTAGTCTGGCTGCTCCTTGGATTTAAGTAATCCTTGTTCTTACCGACCATGCTGCGCATGATCACTTTGGGTCAGTGTCCGATTCCAAGGTCTAGTACTGCAGCAATGTGCTTGGTCGCCTATGGTACGTTCTTGATGTGTAACAGAACATGCCATCTCACCGGTGCTTTTTTTGTTTGGGTCATCTGGGGACAAAAACTTAGACACTGACGTATAAGCGCCTTCAGATAACCATTCCACATAAATTGGTCGTGCAGGTATCGGGCCTCACGCGCTTTTTATTTCGGGTTTCTGCCATGATTGTAGACCCGCTCGAAGAGTGTTCTCACACAACTTTGGATAGCTACTTTGAAACCCTCTTAGCTTCGTGTTGTTCGTTGCCTTCCTGTAAACCATTGTCTCTTTTTCACCGTTGGAGCTTCGGCAACCCAGAAGAAAAAATACGTGGGGCCCGGTATATCCGTGACCAGCTTATGTGGCGTGGCCATTCAAAGGAGTTTATAAGCCGATGCTCACGTTTGTCACCGAAGTACCCAACCAGGGATATGGGATGCTCCGTCACACAACAAAGACGTGTCCCCGGCGATCAAGCGCAGTGCTACGGTACTAGGCGTTGGAATCGCACACGGACACAACCATGCGCAGCAGGGTCACGAAAATCAAGGACCGAGTAAATCCCAGTAAACAGTCAGGTGTAATGTGTCGAACCCAGTGCGTGGAGTATGCATACACGAATCTAAGTCCGTAATGAATTCTCACAAATAGTTACCGTCACCTTCGAAACAGATCGCGAGTTTAACTTCGCAACCGCCAAAGACGTCGGAAGCAAGCCAAACGAAGATCAATTGAAACCTAGACCTCATTTGATCGATCTGGAGTCGGCATACAGAACCCCCCGCAATAACCTGCGTCACTTATGTTCGATTTAATCATACCCTCAATAACTTTCGCGTGCTCTTACTGCTTCCATCTCTGAAGATGGACGCCTGTATGACAGGAAAGTCTCAGCAAAATAAACAAATGTTTCCAGTGATCCACCACCCTTTATTCATCCCGTCTCTTATCTTCACCTGAAGTTCCAACATTTGCCCATTTCAGTATAAACTAATTAATGCGCAAACCATCAATGTGCCCAGTTCATGAAACAGTTTTTAATTTCTTTTGCGATGGGTGAAATATTGCGCTTATCTTGACTGCAGGCTGTCTTTGACTGCCTGATCCTGGATGTGACCGATGATAGGTGCTGTGATTTTCAGGACCTTTGATCCGTGGAGAGTACTTATCACTTGGCATTGTAGTCGGTCTTCTTCACTGTAAAATTTGTTTTTCCCCAGTCAGCAGATGGCCCTGTCAACTCCTCGTTCAGTTTAGATTTTCGTCCGGAAGATTTTATAGATGAGCCTGCTTGTCACCGTTAGAGAGGAGATTTGCCACATGGAGCTTTCGTACTCATCGGTTTCTGTGGATCTTAGCAACATGATCTAGTGCACAGTGAAGAAGTCAAGCAATCTGGCGTCTTCATGACTGGATTCTTCGAACTCCAACCTGCAGGATACGTTACACTGCGTTTTCATGTGGGTAGTTTTGGATTTGATTCGTTTAGACTGTAGGAATGGCCTCCATGACCCCCATCTGGCCCGACACGAGAACAAGAACCGCTCGTCACGCAGGTGACTTTGTTAAGGGAAGCGTTAGTAGGAAGGTGAGGGTAGCAGTCAAAGTTAGGACTCGGGAATATTTATACACCCTGAAGTTAAGCGCAAGGCAACTTGCATTACGGGTAGAGGGGGTGGCACATAAGCGATTCCGATCTAGCAGACCGCTGAAATCATGGTGCAGCTCCTTTATTCTATTTCCAAACTTTTATAAACGGACCAGCAGTGTTTTCTTGGACGCTCAGCCAACAAGGGAGGAGTACACAGAACAGTTGATGGCCTTCATCGTCTTTCTTGGCACGTGAAGACGGCATGGCGACTTCGTCACTATGGTTGCGGTGGTGCTACCAGACTGCGCCGAGCCTGAGCTACTCCAGCACTCATAGGGTGGTCTGCAGACGAAGCTGTTTTAAAACTGGCCTCTTAGGGGTCAAAGCGTAGGGCTGCGACCTCGAAAAAGGACATTATAACTCCGAAATGAGGTGCCCAAGTCGCAAGAAACGACTACTCTCGGATATTCATAAACCCATACCCGTACTGGTTCACGTATAGGAACCAAGGCTTCAACACTGTCACAGAGCTACATATCTCAAATCTGTCTCAAGCTACCGAACTTACTGCCCAAAATCTCGATGTTCTCGCGCTTCTACTATGCACAAACATGTAGCGTGGATTACAGACTAACCAAATGCAGGTAAACAACCCAGCATTGCCTATTGAATCCGGATACGCGCGATACAGACGAGCTGACAAAAAACTAGGTGAAGGATAGCCTGATGCTCCAATCCGTGCTTGCGAATACAATGCCACCAGAGGTTTTGAAGGGAGGATGGAGACTGTCTGAGGCCAGGATATCTTCGAATATTGTGTTATCTTTCGCCTATCACAAGGTTAGTATTACTTGCCAGCGGAGCAACGGTGTGCCTTACTAGGAAATCGGGCGAACATCATGCGATGCGACGCTACAAGGGCTGCTCACTTGTTACCGTCTTTTGGCCACGGTTTGGACTCCTCCTCCTCCTCCCTCATCTCACTCTCAAGCCTCCCCATCTTCCTCCTCCACTTCCTATTTATCATCTTCTTTCTCCCATTCTTGTCTTCCCATCTTCTCCTTCCTTTCCTTTTTCTTCGTTTTTAATATTCTTTCAAAAATTCAGCTTGGTAATTCTACCTTTATAGTTAAAATGTAATTGCAAAATTTTTAAAGAGCTAAGTAAACCTCATATGCGGCAATTTTCTGAGGAGCTTAACTTCTTTCTTCATGTGGAGGAAGTAAACTGCCAAATTTACTATCATGACAAGAACGACATTTAAGCAAAAATTAGCCATCTGCTCCTCTGAGGAGTAATATTTCAAGGACTGACTTGGAAGGTCTAAGAATTCTGTGATAAGGGACAAAAAGGCCAAATAATTTTGAAGGAAACTGCCTGAACAGGCCTTGAATTGTTGCTGAATCAGGGCATGTTGGCAGTTATTCTTCGGCGTTGATTATTCGGATAAACCTTTACCCAGCTGTGTTTGATGCCGTCTTGGTTGTGCCCTTACTATTTAATTTCTGTAAGCACTTCAAGATGCCCACTGGTGACCCTCCAAATTTGGCAAATCGGTTTTTGTTTGTTATGCGACAAACGTACAAGAGTAAATTTTCAACCATCGCATTAATTAATCGTGTAAAAGGTAGAAGGATGTGCTACTCTTCCAAAAGCAGTAGCAACATAGAGACAGCATAAGTACTAGCCAAAATCCCAGACGCGTGTTGCACCGACCTTGTGCCGCTGCATGACACGTCTAAGAGGGGTTCGACTCGTCAGCGGATCCAACAGCGCTCTTCGTGTGTTTTCTGGCATATGAACACCAGATTCCGCCCTGCCATCTTTCTGAGGCAGTAGCAATATTTTTGCGGCCCACGTTCGAGCGATCGATACAGGGAAATTTGAACACACGACCACGTAAGACGCATCACTCCAAGTCTGTCAGATTTGGACCGCAAAAATGTCATTAGACGACATAGATGATTCACGCCTTCGTTTTGTGTTTGAGTATTTGCGTGCAATGTCGGATATGAAAATAGAGAAGTTACTTAAACTCCGGGAGGATCAAGCATCAATGGATAAAATTCTGGAGTATTTTGAAAGTTCAGATCTCAGTTTGCTTGTCATCATATTCACATTTGGAGGCGGCCTTGAAGTATTTTTCCAGTATCCACCTGCAATGAAGAACAAAGCACTCTACTTTGTCAAAAAGGAGAGAAATTCGTATGAGAAAGGTGTAGACATCAATTTGTTGAAAACGAACATAGTATACGGTGACATGCACAAGTCTCCTCTCCACCATTTCATTGCATTTGTGAACACAGTAAGTACTGTCAAGAATTCGGACGAAAAAATCTTAAGGTTCTCTCCCCTATAATTCTTAACGAGAGAAATCGTGAAGGGTGGCCAGAAACTCTAAATGAATACATTAAACGGGATCTATTTAACCTGCAAAAGAAGTCCGACTTTGTTCTAGCGAGGGCTGAAGGACGTACCTACTTAGCCCATCCTATAGGACTCGAGAAGATCGATCAACAGGATCCTATTTCTTGCCAGTAAGTGACCTAATTTTTGTTTTTTTTACATAGCGAAACAAATCTTCACTTGTTTCTATTTATTAAATAAAGACGTGTGAAACCTTTCATATTTAGCAGGTTGACTGGGATATCTTGCATTTTTAATTTCACATTTGAACGCAAGCTTACAATTGCTGGTCCCAGTATGCGCAAACGTCTATTCAACCCACCTTGGTGCTGCAGTTTTCAAATTTATGCTTCTACTTCTGAGGGCCGTAGGATCTTCCGCCTGTGGTTGTTTTTGCCGACAGGCAACACTACAGCGGAAACGACGTAGTTCGACAGAGATGAAATTCGTAAGCTTATCGGCACAGTGTGACAATCGGTTCAGATTTTTTATTATGCACTCACTTTCACGTGACCCCTAGTCCCTAAGCCGACATGAGATCGATTAATATCTTTAAATATGGCCTTCAAGATATGGGGTTGAAGATGAAACTGCGGGTTCCGGAAATCCCCAGGTAAACATTATTTGTAGACAAAGGGTAATAAAATGACTCCGGAACGTATTGAGATGAAATAATTAACGCCTGAATTCAGTTAGTCATATTTACATTTGAGCCCAAACTGTTCGACTACGAGAAGGCATTAGTTCATGAATGCTATATTAACTATCTAGACTCAAAATCGGACTTGTAGTGCAGACAAGGGTTAAAATTGCCAAAAATCTAAGGTGTGCAAAAAACAACACTAAGTGAGGGATTGTGTATCTAAACTAAAAATGAAAAAAGGACGGTAAAAACGACAGGATTGTTAGAATGCAGACTCACGATAACGTAGCCTTCTTAGATAGCAAGTGTTGTTGAGGATTGTAATGAGCTCTACACTAGATCCAGAAAGCTATGCACCAACGACGATGAGCAGAGTCAGGAGTTCAATTGAGATTACGTCTGGTGGAATGCGATCGAGGAATGAAGATCGATCGTTGCAATTGACTGCAAATAATTGAGACAGATAGGCGAAATTGAGAGAGCGCTGGTGGCATGCAGCAGCGAAAACAGGAGACGCCCCAGTTGCGCGTTGAAGCAAATTTAAAACAAGCGTACATAAAGGTTCAGCTGAACAAGAAAAATACAAACATGTAAATGGTATAAATACCTGCAGACTATGTGTTATCGGATAAAAGGACCTAATACATGATTGGGCCTAGGAAGTTGTAAGAAGATAAGTCATGGCGAATATTTTTAAAAAATGCATGCTTCATATGAAGGTTTTCTTCAGTGGATGAGTTTGTTGAATAAAACGTGCCAAGCGTCTTTCAGATTTTGCTAGGCATTTTTATCCACATAATTCTTAACGGTGAAACCATTCCCTTCGTGAAATGTGGCCATTATGAATCTCTTTGCCAGTGGGCACTTACTATCACACGCTGATTTTCACACTACATAGAAGTACTGGAATCGGGAAATCTTTTATTTCCGAAACTTCGAAGGCCCAACTGGTGGGGATGCACCGAGACAGTACAGTTGATTCGTTACTTGGGTGCCGATCTAGACATGGCATATTAGTGGCTTCTGATAACGTAGGATGTCCCCTTCTACAAACGACCCAGGTCGATGAACACAGGTCATAAGTGGCATCGGATATATCTGATTACGGACGACGGATTCTAGGCTCTTGACCGAAATGCAGGACGTCTAACTCTGTGGTGAGAAGCTCATAAAACGATGAAGACTACACAAGCAGAGTTCCATACTGATAGTGTTGACCAGAGATGAAGCGTTTAGGAACCAGTTATAAATGAAACTTGCACAAATTACAGGTCATTTCAGCCTGTGATCGGAGTGGAGCTGAATAATGGTGACAGCTAAGCTTCAACCAGTAGTTCGGGTAATTTTAGTGCCCACGTAACCTAAAGCCGAGTTACATAATCTGATGGGGATACATGGTCTCGATCCGCGACATTAACGTAGAGTTCCCGAAGTCGGACTTGTGGATTCAACGAAGTGGGAAACAGGCGCGTGCCTCTACGCACGTACAGTTTGTGCTCGCACATTCATGAGTTAACCTCTTATACTACGTGAAATATGTCATGCCGATAGAAATTGCACCATGTAATCTTGAAATTTCCGATTACTTCTATGCCTTCATTTGGTCTTTAATCCGCATAACTCCTTTGAAAACCCTAGCCTCCAGTCTCATTTGTGTCCTGAGAGACATTTCTGGCCCGCGATAAACAGGGCCATGGTGTTGCTAGGTTCTTAACTGTTAACGTTACTTGTCATTACTTCAGAAGTTAAGACGCCACAGTCGAGAGAATGACCTTCATTTTGAACAGGGGGCGTGACCCTCTGCTGATTGCAAGTGCACTCAGGTTTATAGGGCGGCCCTGCCTGCCCTCCAGTCGGTTTTAAGAGACAGGTCTCTTATGGACAGACAAATCAGAAATTGATTTTATCCAGGCGGGAACTCGAAGGAGGGGAAATGTTAGCAGTATTAATTATTCAAACTGATTCAATGAGTAGAGCGTCGGACTTATGATCAACAGGTCGTGGGTGGCGCACCACCTGGGGTTGAGTATGACTGGCTGATGACGGCTAATGGACCAGAAATGGTCATTTCAGTCTCCCATGTCTTTGCCAGCAATGATCATCGGCCTATAGTGCTGGATATGTTATGCATCATCACAGATCCATCCTTTAGGTCTCTTGCGAGCAAGCAAAGATACACCAGGTTAAAAAGGTTTAAAGGTAACCGTGCATAGTTGAGTGTTGGCATAGATGGCTGGCTTTCTAGGCCCCTCTTCCCCTGTCGTCGTACAGGGATTAGCATTTGTTTCAGGTGAGTTAAGACAGCGCCCCGTGGAAAAAATAGTAGCATGTGACTACCAGGACAGTATTTATAGTTGCTTGGTTCTCGGACTCGTAAAGAGCCCATATTCAGCGGTCATGAAAACGAATAAGAAGTTATGTAGCCTAGCAATGCTAGATGTAGGGTGAGGGGAGAGTGGCAGACCGCGTGTTTTTGGCTGGGACTGGAGATATGTTGGATGTGGAGATCAAATGGGACATTCGAATATTTTCCTATTTATCATTCATCAGTCGAATTAAATTTTTTGGCAAGCTGTCGAGGTTAAGCAAACTGCCTTGTATTATATTGTAGGACGAGTTCTTTATTTAAGCTGGACCTTGACGAATCCAATGGAGGTTCTTTTGTCTGTCACTACGTTTCCATGCTATAAACGTCTGCTTACATAGTTTGAACAGTTGCACAAGGTGCTGTTCGTCAAGGTCCATGCGTACAACCGTCGAAGGACAACAACAGCTCGCCAGGTTAACCTTATACCCGTCTGGAGTCTTGACGGAACGCCAAGCTGAATTAATTGAGGTCATATAGACGTTTCCTGGGACATATAATTGTCTTTAGCAGCTGATGACTCCGAGGGTGGCACACACAGTCGAATAGACCACGCAGAATAGCTTCCTGGTTATGCAAACGCGGGACAGAATCGGTAAACACTAGATCAAACACGCATGTGTGAACATAATAAGAAAAAGGGGTTTGAAACGTACGAAATAGATGTTACGTTAAACCAATGGGTATAATCGCACAAGTGGAATCTAAGGATACAACAGAATAATGAGGTACTGTACAAACGCTTCATTCGGAGTGAGAGATGGTACCGACAACTGTAAGACACTGATGAGGATTGTGGCGCTGTCGACAACTGCGGGGAAGGGGGTCGTGGCGGCGAGCGACAAACGGAGGTCGAGAGTGGGGGAGGAGTCAGTGGTAGGGAGGGAGAGAACACCGGACATTTTTTCGACACAGGATCAAACCTTTCCCTCCCGATATCTGATCCAAAGTCACCGCAGTACATTTAAACAACTGTCGAATTCGGGGTACGTTACAATCTACTCATCCTCTGGCAGGTTGGAGATGGACATGAAGACCAAAGCTGTTCAGAGCAGAATATCGGATAATGTTATTTGAAGTAATCACTAGAAATTGCCGGGTGCTAAATGAAATAGTTTTCACAGTTTGAGAAAGGAGTCAAATTTAACTAAGCATAGGAGGTTCCACCTGTAATCTAACCTTGTAGACTGCTTCTGATAACGTTCTACCTCATTTCTTCGATCTCTCGGATTATCCAGCGGTGACGACGTCATCGGAAGTCTGCTGTACGCCATCGAGACGGCGGTGGTGGAATGGAGCAACCAGATCAATGAAATCCTGGCACAAGACTCCGGCCAACCAGTCGCAGAGGGCCAGGCTCCAATGCCAATGTATGAGTTCGACTTTTGGAACCAACGCATGACCTGCATGCATGACATTTATGATCAGCTCGTGCACCCGAAGGTGAAAAAGATGGCGAGCATTTTAGAAGAGCACCAGAGCGCATATGCTGCGCCCTTTAAAGAGATGTTCAAGAAAGTCGTGAGAGGTAAGTAGAGTCAATTTTTAGGTGTGAAAGACTCTAAATGAACGGTTGATTCTGATACTTGATTATTGAGTAGATTCATATGCCGCACAAATACAGGAGCTACTTTGTTGTACGTCTTGGGGAAGATTACTTTGTTGAAGTCTGTGCTGCCCATGATATGGCTACTAGGTCCTTAACTCCTCCGATGGTTAGGTCATGCGTTATGCGGGCCTGGAAAAAGGCTTACTCTGCAAACTTCATTCGATCAAACCTTAATGTGCTAATAGGGGTTCAAAAGGTTTTGCTGATAATGACTGAACTGCGACAATCGTAGCCAGTAGTCACCTTGACGACGGCCTGCAAAAAGATACCGCGAAGTAAAGGTTCCAACCGCGTCTACTGGTATTGCTCATTTAGGTTCACTGGCACCAAATTTCCGAACCCTTTTTATACCAGCTTTCAGATGTTTCTCGAACTACGGGTAACTATGGGGATGCTAGCTTCAGCCTTTAGACCAATTGTCAAGGTTACACGCCTGTGCTTTTGCAGAAGCTTCTTCTGGTCCTGGAGCTTTGCAGTGAAGTACGCTAGTTTTCTTAAGCTTGGATCGACACAGAGTAAGTGAATGGCTTGTGTTGAAAAAACACGAAAAAAGGCATCAAATGCCAAATGTCCTCTTTTTGACGACGAACTAACACGTAAGTCCTTTATTTTCACATATACTGCCTACTTATTTGATTTCGGTAGGCATGCTATATTAGCGTACATTTCCAGCTGAGTTAAAGAATAGCGTTAGGTACAGAGTTACGGTTGAGGGCTAGGGTTCAGTTTGACTGCCGCCGTCCATGTTACTTCATCCAACCTTCTTTGAATAATAAATTTGCATTTTGTGTGTTCCGACCGTTTAACCACCACTAATTTGCATAGTTCATATTGCGCGTCTGTTCCGGTACCTCACTGCAGTAATGAAACAAACTGACGCTAGACATACGAGTATTCTCAGTGGTTGCCGCAGACTCTGTTAATTGCCCCGCCGATCCGCCCTACCGATGAACCCACTATTTTCAGTTTTCAGACGTTGCAGGAGTCTCTTTATTCTATTTGCTCCGTGCACTTTTCTTAGATCCTTGCTCCTTTTTCTTTCAGCCGTTGTGGAGTCGGAGACAATAGTCGCTTTTTTGACGCCCTTAATCAACTACCTGAGTGAACTTGAAAACACGCAGTTTGATGAAATTAAACCCAGCATACAGCCTATTGTTCACATACTTGCCCTAATTTGGGTGAACTGTGAGTATTACCGGAAGACGGAGAGAATGGTTATCATCATAACTGAGATCGGCAATTTACTGATACAACAGGTGCGTCTGAATTTTCTATAAGTTTGCACTTTTCTCCTTTTTAGACTTTTAGCGGCCTGCCAGAAGAGCCTTCCTCCCATCCTTTATTGTGGGCGCCCAGCATAAAAGCAGACGATGGGGAAATAACTTTACGAACTCTGCAGCTGAGTAGGTTTGGGTAAAAACCTCCTAACAGCTCAGAGGGATAGGAATCCAGAGCTCATAGGTTGGAAACTACGGATTGGTTCCCATTAATTAGTCTCACATACCATCCGTCCATCAGCAATGTTTCGTGCCCTGTGTTGTCCGTATTCCCTCACTGAGCTCAATAAATTTAGAGAAAAATTCGGAGCATGGGAATTCAAATCAAGTCTGTAGACGTTTTGCGAACTAGGCATGTTCTGCCTACGCATTTTCACTTCCTTTGCTACACCGCACGCGGTCAGACATGTCCAAGGTGTAGACTCAACCGATTATTTTATGTTGCTAGGCCCGGATTTCTCGATCCCTCGGAGTGCATTAAAGAGGAGCCGGACGAGGCGATGAAGAAGTTGAACAAGTCGATTGAAATATTCAAACACTTCCGTAAGGTCGTGGAAGACTACAGAATCAATGTTAAGGAGTCCTGCAATGAACAAAATGTTGAACCTTCTGAATGGGTATTCCATTCTTCGTGGGTTTTTGGACGCGTTGATGCCTTTGTGGAACGGTTGGAGATGATACGCGTAAGTAGCATGAACATTTTTCGTGTGACCTGACTAAGAAATGCAAAGATGGATGGTTGGAAGTTGTAGTTCTAGTAGATGTTCTGTCACTCGCCTTATCGTGGATAGACTAATACGCATAGATTCTTTTTGGAAGGTGGAGTGTCTGTTTGCAATTAAACCCTTTTAGGCCTATTTTCTCACGAACATTGACTATAATCGACTGGAAAAAGTGGAAGCTCTGGGAGTGGTTGGCGCAGTTCTCTCTGCTCGACTGGCTGAAATCTATGAGGAGTACCTGGAGGCCTACAAGAAATTCACCGATGCCTCAATGGACTGCCTTTCCACCGACGACGACGTATTCTTGAAGGCTCTAAAAGAGTACAACAAAACCATTGAACAGTTTGACCATCGACTTTGCACAATCATACTTAAGTCCTTTATGCACAGTGGTACAGTCTCTGGAATGTTCAAGACAATCTACATGTACGGTCCGCTCCTGGAGCGACCTTTGATTGCACCGAGTTTTGAGCCTTGCTACAAGCAACTGTTGGAGGGCCTTCATAGAGAGCTGGATGAGTGCAAACTCATTCTGGATAGTCATCTGGACGATGAGTCACTGATGAAGAAGGCCATCTGCAAGTCATTGCCCCCGTCGGCTGGTGCAATGGTCTGGTGTTTGCAGATCCTTCGGCGAGCCCAGGCAGCCATGAAGCCACTCAAGCATGTGGATCATCCGTGAGTCCTGCGCAGTTATTTATCGTTCTGCCATTGATTTTGCTTTCGTTGCTTGTGGTTGGAGAGAGCTCAGGAGTAGGGATGATGGCTAACTGAAATGAAGGACTGACTCAGGTAAGGAGTATGTATATGGCCCCCTCAAACGGATATGGGAATAGTTTTTACCCTAACATTAGCCCTAACCCAACCCAAAATCCTAGTCATACACTTAACCCTAACCCTATAGTTGACACCAGCCCTCAGCTCGACTCTAACCTGAACCCTAACATTCAATCTAACTCAAACGTAAAGTTAACGCCAAACCTAACCTTAGCCATATAATTAACCCTAACCCTGACCATAAACCTAATTCTAATTTCTCAGGAATTTGGCGCAAAGCCACTGGCATTGCGGGCGGTTCGTGTTCTGCTGTCCTGGTTAGGGGGCCACATAAGTAATCCTTACGCATTCTTATATGTGACTGAATAATGAAAGTGGATATCACGTGTGCACTGGCCTAGGAAATCACTAGTTTGCCTTGCGTATGCACACAACATTTAAGGTTACCAATCGTTGTTTCCTATTTGACTTTTATACGCGAAGAAAGCCAACCCGAGAATTTCTTTGGGTAGCAGTTCAACATTTGTTGGATACGGATGTCTACGGGACAGTTTAATGCAAGCCTCTGCGATGCCCTTATCGTCTAGTTAAGTACAATTACATTTAATTTTAGTAAGCTAGGCCTGTTCACATTTAAGTTACACTTTTGAGTGGGATCGCTTGACCGATTTTTTGATGCCTTTTTATCACCTTCCAGCATATTCAAGTCTGAAATGGGCGAAAAGTTGCAGAAGAAGTTTGACGAACTGGTAGGACTTCTGAGCGAGTAAGTATTTTCATTTCTTGTGATACCAGCACCAAAAATATTTTTATGCGAAAACTAGAATACCACAACCTTGTTTCGCATTTGCGTGTAAAACGACAGCTGTGACCTCCTAAGTTAAGTAAAATTTCAGTTCTCATCCTTTTTGAATAAGCTTTAAAGGAAGTCTATCACCAGCTCGATGAAATTCCGGATTCATGAAGTCAAACTGTTTCTCATCTGAAGGAATGAAAGTTTTTGAAATAAAGTCCGTTGGATAAAGGGAAGTAGAGGCGTCTCCTGCTCAAGTGTCTTTATTTTTGTGCAGGGGAGTCTGATTAGTATCAGGTTACTTTTAAAGCGAAATTCAAACAAAGACCTTTACATCTATTGCCCTAAGTTCACTTACTTGGGGCAAGTGGGGGTGCTTAAGTCATTTGGGACCTTCGCCAACTGAGAAAAAAATGCAATACGCACGATAAGTTGAAATTTTTATTTGAAGTCCCGGTTTGCTCCGTAACTTTTACAGGAGACGTTATTCATAGAAGGTACTGAAGTAAAGCGATGCAGCAATATCCCCAACACCAAGAATAACCTGCACACTACCTGCTACTACTGTTACTACCTCTGCTGCTGTTGCTGCTGCTGCTACTACTACTACTACTACTACTACTACTACTACTACTACTACTACTACTACTCCTCACTACTACTACTACTACTACTACTACTACTACTACTACTACTACTACTACTACTACTACTACTACTGCTACTACTACTACTACTACTACTACTACTACTACTGCTACTGCTACTACTACTACTACTACTACTACTACTACTACTACTACTACTACTACTACTACTACTACTACTACAACTACTACTATTACTACTACTACCACCACTTTGGGCAGCGTGACAGCAACCGTCTGATGTTAACCCCTTTACAGCTTCAGAGCTAAGAAATTGGATGAATTCTGTAAGTCAGCTCCCGAAAAATGCACAGTGAACCTAAAGCTCCCACTGCTCAAACGGGATCCGACCACACAACTGTTGGAGGTGAATTTTGACGACCAACTCGTAGAAGTACTACGAGAGGTTCATTATCTTCTGATGTTGAGTGGCGAGGGCGCCTGTGAGCATCCGATTGCACCCGAATGGGAAACGGTGGTCTTCACACCAGTGGATCAGATTAGGAGTAAATTACCACCGGCCAGCATTGCCGTCTTTGAGAAGACGGAACCCTTGCGCGAGGCTCGACTAAATCTCAATCAAATTGCCTTCGCCTACAATACCATCCGTCGGGTAACATTCACCGTCGAGTACCCCCTTATTGCGAACGAGGTTGATGCCTTTGACAAGGAAATTGCACCGGCCTTTGCTTCATTAAATTGGGACCGCGGTAGGTGTTAATCAGTGGCGTCAGTGACCTACATGACACAATTGTTTGTGACTTAATAGGTCTACCCTCCTTCTTCACGCTGTATTTCAGATAACTCGGAATTTATCAACAAAAATTTGGCAACGATTAGTGACCTTCGTGATCGCCTGCTAACAGCACATGACAAGTTGAAAAAAATTGAAGAACTGGCAGCCCAGTGGAACACGGTACCTCTCTACCAGGGCAAAGAACGAAAGTACGATTGTCTCATTCCATTGGAAGATAGAGACACTATAAAAGAGGCTCGTTACCGGGATATGCACAACGCGTCAGAAGCTATACTTAGGCTTGTTGCGGTAAGGCATAAAATGCCCTTTACCATTTCATTTGCACATTCAATTTCTTCCGTTCAAACAAAACTCAGGACATCACCCAAGCATTGCACAGTAGGTTAGTAAGTACGCTAGCCATGGCTACTAAATGCCAATGGGGAAGGAGGGGAATCTTTTGAAGTTGTGCAAGCTTATCAAAACTGATACAGACTTGCAATAGGGGTTGATAGGCAATGCATTTGCGCAACTAGTAGGTTTGGTTGCTTTGGCACAACACGTGGAATTACTTCAGGTCAGACTCGATGCCGTCCATCCGAAAAAAGCATTTTCTCGCCAAGAAAGTCCCTAGTTTTATTTTAAAACTACCTAGAGTTGATATCAAAAAGGGCTCAGACAGGTGTTTTGCTCTTACTCGGACCAGACTTACGACTCAAGAAGGCATGCATATGAAGTAATGCAAACAGGTCCTATTGTTTCTTCCTTAATTCTCAACCTCCCTCCTTACCGATTCGCTTTCAGGAGATCCTGGAGCTCTACCAAGCGGACACTGAGAGTCCAGAGTGGAAGGCCTACTTGGAGGCCATGGAAGACCTGATTCTTGAGGGTTTGACGGAAGCTGTGCGCTGTAGTCTGTCCTACCTGGCCAACCACACAGACAAAAACAAGACCGATATGCCTTTGATGGACGGAAAGTTAGTAATCGACGTGAGTGTTCTTGCCCGTGTATCGGAACCCAGAACCTACTTTTGCATTGAGGTTAAACCTGCGTCGCCTAATTTTCTTGCCATTTTTTTGTCTTCAAGGGTCCACTTTCAGAGCCGTAATTTTATTGTTATTCGCATTAAAACACTTTCCTGCACCCTAAAGTGTTAAAATATATCCGAAATTGCACTTTTATCTTAAAGCATTTTTTAAGTTTTTAAATTCAGCAAATGCCTAAGTGGATGAAATGCGATGATCAAAATCCAGATGGTTACTACGAATAAACTCAGATCTAGTGAATGCTACACATTAACTTCATGCGTTACTCGAAAACCTCTTTCGCACGCAGAACATATTTCTAATTACATAAGATGGTACCGACAAAGACAAGGGAGACCGAAATGCCCATTATTGGCTTGTTAGTTGTCACCCAATACCAGGTGTCTATAACCTGAGATTCGAGCCCGTAACATTTGGTCATGGAGTGTAACCTTATACCACTGAGCTATAGGCCCGCTCTTTTGTCGGTTGCGATCGAGAATATCACTTATGATAGTGTGGCGTTCACCGATCTACGTATGAACTTTCTTGTCCCTTTTTGTTCTCGGGCTCGCATCGCGACTAGTGAAGCGTCTTTATTTACGAGGACATTCTTGATCTTTTGAGCGATGTTACCTCGAGAAGTTTGATTTTCTACCTGCAGTACTATTCTAGTGATAACTTCAAAAATATACTTTGAACAAAACACACATATGCTTCAGAACACGTGGAAATTTTTACACCTAAGGATACGCAAGCTCACATTAACTGCGCAAAACTGAAGTCATCAAAGGTGAAATGACATGCCCTGATCCTGTGATCATGCCTAAGCTAACGAAATCCAAGCATGTCTGCTTTCAGTTAAATAATAATAGAAGAAGACCGAGTTTCGCCGAGACCTGCTCGCCATGTAGATATATAATTTGAAGTAAAGAAAACAGGAGCATGCGTGAACGAACTCTGTTTGCTAACATATTTCTTTCCGTGCGCCCCACTCCCTCTCTCTCTCTCTCTGTCTCCCTAACGATAGGGTACACAGCTTAAATTCACACCGGCTATGCATGAGGCTCAGGGCGAAAGTCTGATGGATTTGATGGATAGCCTGGTTCAAGATATTACCGACCAGTCTCGACTTATTCCACTGCTCACCAGCAACCCTCCTCTCCCGGATCTGGCCGCGGAAAGGGCAGCCGCAGCTGCAGCCGCCGAAGCTGCCGCGGCTGCAGCAGCCGCCGCAGAGGCCGGCGAAGGCGCGGAGGAGGGTGAGGGTGAAGGCGAGGAAGCCGCGGAAACGGCCGACGACCAAGATGACTCCGAGGAGGAAGCTGATGGAGAAGACGAGTTTCGGTACTCCAAGACCATCAAAGACAGTGTGGGCTACTCCCTCCAGGTAATGCAGACTCCCGAGATCGCGGAAATGGTAATGAAGATCACCGATCACGTGACAACTGTTATGCGCAACGCCACCGACTATCAGACTAATCTGGAGACTAACTACGCTTTCTATTGGGCAGAAGACAGACGAGAGTTTATTCGTCAGTTCTGCCTCTATGGACGCCTTCTCACCAACGAGGACATCAATGCCGCTGGGGAGATTGAGGCTCCCGAGAACCCGCCAACGTTGGAGCAGTTTCGCGATATTATCTTGCGGTATGACAAGGTCTTTGAGGAAGTGGGCAACCTTGAAGATGCACATACCTTTGACAATTGGATGCGTGTAGACTTGAAGCCTTTTAAGAGCGCCCTCCTCTCAGCTATTAGACAATGGAGCGATAAGTTCAAGCAGTATCTGACTGACCATGTGACTAACACATTGAATGGATTGAACTCATTCATTCACGACAGTAATATTGACCTGAAAATTACGGGTAGTCCTGAGAAAGTGGGTTACGACAAGCTGGTTGTTGTACTGGAACGTCTTAAACTCATTAGAGATGCTGAAGATGCTACTGATGCTGGATTTGAACCATTGCGCGAAACCGTTGCGCTTTTGAAGGAGTTCGGAGAGGAGTTACCGGATGCGGTGACGAAGCTACTAGAGGTACGTACACGCAGTTGAAGCCGATATGAGTCTTGCTAGCATTTTTTTATGATGGCAGGAGTACTAATATGCCTTCCCTTCAGGTACTCCCTGAACAATGGAACGAACTGAAGAATGCTGCTGTTGTTTGTAAGCAGAAGATGCAACCCCTACAGGAGAGGGAGGTGCAAAACATTCGAACAATGAGCGTCACTTACGATGAACAAGCTGTATCGTTACACAAGGAATTTTTGAGCTCCGAAATCTTCAAGTATGATTGTGTTGAACCCTACAAGAAGCTTGATGACGTAAGTATTTCCGAACTAGGTCTGCTGGGCTAGAAAAACCTCTAAGATATCACGCTCGGAACAAGCCAGAGAAGCCCTTGCACTAAGTTTAACTACCAAGATGACAGAACTAGGGTTATGAGTACTATTTACGCATATGAGTAGTTACTGGAAAGAGCCATAAAATTACAAGGATATGATTAAAAAAAACTAGTAGTGTAATATCATATTGGTTACGAAGGAACTTTTAATGCCATTGGAACCAAAATAGTCCCTCATTATAGACCTATCGTCCCGCAAAATATCTCCCCGACCGAGTGGTTATTCGGCTGTTGAAACAGGTAACAATAATTTTCTGCATCTGCAAACTTTTTATTTGGAGTTAACCAAGGGCGTATTTGACTTCATTGAATAAAGTGGGAACAGCCACGAATGCAGACATATGCAGTCCTACAAAGATAGTTGGTTAAGCCACGACTCACTGCCTGGCCGAAAAACTTTAAGGCAATCCGAAAACACCGGCTTTTGGCCCATTACTGAGGCAAGTGTTTACAGAAAATTTATTTCTACTTTCTCGATAGTGGAACGAAAAACTTATGGCAATTGAGCAAGGCGTTGCGGCCATGCAGGCCTCTGCGAAGTCTTTTGAAGTCCGTGACATACCTACGTACATGGACCTCAAGGCAATGCGGCGTGAGATGAAGGCTACAAAGAACGTTTGGGACCTCATCTATATGTTCCAAAGCTATGTCTCGACATGGAAACAATTGTCATGGAAGGCTGTTGACTTCGCGCACATTGAAGACGTAAGCAAATATTCAATGTTAACAGTGCAGTTTTCTGTAGTCTTCATGCCGGAATAGTTTTAGAGATGTCAAATTATTTGTTCAACCCATTCAGGCTTAATGAAGAGTTCAAGGTTTGGTATGTTGAAAGCTTTAGAAGGCGGTTTGACGGTTACAATTTCGAAGTTCTATGTCAAGAGTTGGAGGGCAGCAAAAAAATAACTAGCGATTTTTTCCTTCTACCTGTGGCGACTGTTTTTGCTCAGCCAGACAGGATTACGGTCAGCAGCCAGTGTTAGGGCGACTTTGCAAGACTTAAAGGGCCGACACTGCAGTCCTGCCCAGAACCCAACACTTGCCGAAGAGTGAACACGAGTTTTGCGACGAACTGAAACCGACGTGGCAGCGCGAGCCTGATCATATTTATTGCGAAAAATCTGGGTCCCTGTTCTGTTCCACAGACAACTACTTCATTTCGTAGAACGGCGATACGAGTCTACCTGCCGTTCTCAGGTTAGGTCGTGTGTTCTGAACACGTGGAATGAGCGGTTGTCCATTAAATCTATTTAGCTAAGGGATAAAAATGAGCATTGGACCAGCTCTGAGGCATTATTGAACCCATTCGTTGTCGGAGAATCTCCATGTAAACAGCATTCGGTTACGTTTGTACTATAACCCTTTCTTTGATTGACTGCGTCGCCCCTAGTGAATGGTGACTCTAGCCCTCAAGGTTCTTCGTCATACTTTCTACACCTCAGTCTGCGCAGGTTACAATCAGAACAATTTGCACCCGCATGTGGACTAATTGGAGTCCAGCTAAAACGGCGTTCGCAAATGTACTGAGTGACGCAACCTAGTGACACTCGTAACTTCATCCGCACCTCCACTAATCGATATCCATATGACTTGGTCTGCTCACTCGAATATCAGCATCCTACCAAACCACGTGCTCTCGATAAGGGGGAACCTCTAGTCGAACTGTACCACTCAGGCTTTTTTATTGGTATGGTCATACGCCCCGTGATAATTTATGTACATACCAGTACTAATATCTCTTTGCAACCGTTTTTTGCCCCAAGGTCATTCGAGGCATCTCACTTGACATGCGTACTGTGGACAAGGAGGTGAAGAAGTGGCCAATGTTCCAAGGCCTTGAGGCCGCACTTAAGGACATCAGCGTGTCCATGTCTGCAGTTGCTGACCTCCAGAATCCGGCTGTGAAGGATAGACACTGGGTGGAATTGATGCACGACACCGGAGCCGTCATCGACATCAGCGACTCGACTTCCTTGGCTGACCTGATGTCACTGAATCTGCACAAGTTTGAGGACGAAGTACATGGCATTGTCTCGAAAGCCACTAATGAACAGAAGATTGAGGGTGATCTTCGTAAGATTGATCTGGCTTGGAAAGACCTCTGTTTCGAGTACGAGAAACACGAACGCACCAACCTGCTGTTACCCAAGTCCACTG
Source organism: Schistocephalus solidus (assembly GCA_017591395.1). NCBI lineage: Eukaryota > Metazoa > Platyhelminthes > Cestoda > Diphyllobothriidea > Diphyllobothriidae > Schistocephalus > Schistocephalus solidus. Next base: position 13,832 of record WEDG01001195.1, on the reverse strand, counting down.
AAGAACTTACAGCCACGCTGGAAGAATCTCAGGTCAAAATCCTGGATATGCTGGGCAACCGTGACAACGCTTTCTCCTTCGTGCGCATTAGCTATTGGAACAAGACCCTGCTCACAACAGATAAAGTCCTTTCACTGTGGTTTGAGACACAACGCGTCTGGTCCGGGTTGGAGTCCATCTTTGTGCTCTGCGATGACATTCGAGCACAACTACCCAAGGACACGGAACTCTTCTTTGAACATGACAAAGAATTCAAACAGATGATCGAGGAGTTCTCCAAGAAGCCCAAAGTTATTGATGCCACTACTAGCCAAGCAGAACTTTTCGAAAATCTGCAAGCCGTACGAGACGGGTTTGCCATTTGTGAAAAAGCCCTGGCGGTCTACCTAGAGACCAAAAGACTGGCCTTCCCCAGGTTCTACTTCGTCTCCCAGGCCGACTTGATGGACATTGTTAGCAACGGAAAGACGCCGAAGAAGGTAATGAAACACCTGTCCAAACTTTTTGACAGCATCTGCAATCTGCATACGGATGGCAGCAACAACTCCCTGAGGGCCAAAAAAATGGAAGCCAAGGTAACCCAGCTGTCTGTTTAAAGTGAATTGATTTTATAGGCAGTGATGAGAGAAGATAGTGATGCTTCCTCCATATATCTGCTGTCTGCATAAGTGTCACCCTATTCGCATTTTAGGACGGAGAAGTAGTGAAACTACTGACACCTTTCAACCTGTCAGGTCAGGTGGAGGAGTGGTTGAATAGTACTCTCAACGAGATGGTGCATACTATGCGCCTCACCCTTGCGGAGGCCGTGGCGGCCTATGAAGAGAAGCCCAGAGACCAGTGGATTTTCGACTACCCTGCTCAGATCGCCCTCACAGGCTCGCAGATCGGTTGGAATGCAGAGGTACAGATTGCGTTCGCGCGCCTTGAAGAGGGTCTAGAGAATGCCATGAAGGAGTACAACAAGAAACAGATTAGCGCCCTGGGCACACTGATTCAGATGCTACTGACGGATCTCACACCCGGTGACCGTCAGAAGATTATGACTCTCTGTACCATAGATGTACACAACCGAGATGCCGTTGCCAAGCTGATCAGCACGAAGGTGGATAATTCAAAGGCCTTCAGCTGGCTCTCTCAACTGCGTCATCGATGGGGTGAGGCTGAGAAGGACTGCTTTGCCAATATTTGCGACGCCCAATTCCGCTATGGACACGAATATTTGGGTTGCACGCCGAGGCTGGTTGTCACGCCGTTGACGGATAGGTGTTACATCACGTTGACACAGTCTCTGCACTTGTGCATGAGCGGTGCACCAGCTGGCCCAGCAGGGACCGGCAAGACCGAGACGACCAAGGATCTGGGGAGAGCTCTGGGCGTCATGGTGTACGTCTTCAACTGCTCCGAACAGATGGACTACAAATCTGTCGGCAACATTTACAAAGGCCTGGCGCAGGCCGGCTCCTGGGGTTGTTTCGATGAGTTTAACCGAATCGCCGTGGAGGTGTTGTCTGTTATCGCTGTCCAGGTGTGTTGCAAAGTCTTCATTCTTCTAACTTTATTTTTGTATTAAATGTATGAAATTTTAGGGACCTGAGTAAGTACCTGCATACCGCAGATAAAAATTGGAAAAAGAATGCTTTATTACTCAAATACGCACTCGAGCTGTTAAACGAAAACACTGACGAATGGGCGTTATGAGCTCAGATTGCGCAGCGGGAAAAATGCTAATTCAAGTTGCCTTCTTATTTATACGTAAGACTTGCCGGTGATAAGTGTAATTAAGATAAATCTTGCAACATTTCGAATGGGTAGATGAATGCTGAGAGAAATTTTGCTAGAACAGCAGCACCTTTTGAGGCATTAAGCATGCTTCTTGCTTTCAGAATTTCCCATATTATCAGTTTTTTGCTCTATGAAGTATAGGCTATACATTTTGCCCACCAATGAGACCGAGCGGAAGCTTCAATTCCCTCTAATAAGAGCAGTTACAAGCCGAATGACGGAAAGCCATTTTTATTCATGCTTTTGATTTTTCATCGTACACAAGCCGCATTTTTGACAAAGGGTATCGATTCCAGCCAAGAGGGCTACATGAACTCCAACTCGTCGACCACCTAATACTAATACGACCTCTCTTCCAAATTTTATTTCATTTAGCAATAATGGATAAAAACTTTTCATTTTATCCTCATACTAAGTTGCTCCAAACCCAGACTTCCCTTACTTCCTTTGTTAACATTAGATCACACGGGACGAACCTTTTGTTTTTTGTGATGCTAGGTCAAATGCATACAAGACGCGATTAAGATGCGCAAGATAACTTTCGATTTCCTCGGGGAGATTATTCCCCTCAACCCTGCTGTCGGTCTCTTCATCACAATGAATCCCGGTTACGCCGGCAGAACTGAGCTGCCAGAAAACTTGAAGGCTCTCTTCCGGTAAATGTACAAAAAACCTACTTGCTTAACTGTGATCGCTTTTCCCCCACGCATATGCTGGCCATCAACTCCTGGTGATTATTTCCCAAATATTTATTTTAAAAACTTTACCCACGAAAGTTTTTAGGCTTCCATATATTAACGCCAACCTCCCGCGGATGTTCTCTTCACCAGTTTGAATTCCTTTAAGTGCAATCTCAAGGTACCTTCTCACTAACAAGCCACTCGTAATTTCATATACATAGACTACTGACATCAAGTGAGTAATCATTTAAGCGTATACTTATCGCATAGCCGACGACTGCTTGCTTTTACCGGGTCATAATGTAAACGTCTTTGAATTTTCATATATATTGATGTTTTCTCTTAGCCAATTCGTAACCAATAGCGAGTTCAAAGGCGATCGTCTATATTTCCATTAATATAACAGAACTGAAAGCTGGCGTTACATTCTTAAATCTCCACCGCATGGAGCGAGTCTGCGACTGTAAACCACAGAGGTACCTTTATCCAAATGTCAGCTTTACTACTGGACTGAAATCCTGGTCACTGCCGACTGCAAACCTCAAAACGCTCAATTTTTAGTATAAATATTTGAAAAATTTCGTTCCTTTAACTTTCCACAGTTCCTTAAAGTACGTCAAAATCCTTTGATGACCCGCGTGTAAGAAAACTATGTGCATAGATCGTCAACCAGGAATCACATTTCGTAGTTGCTGCTGGCAACGCTATATTTTGCAAGAAAAACAAAGATACTGCTTAAATTTACTATTATTTCGTCGAAACAGACCAAATGAAGCATATTCGGCCACCGGGCAACTGCGTAAAAGCCGTGTGAATGAGGCCTGACTGGTTAATTTATTCTGTGGTACTGCTCAACCAAATCTTGACTGATTACAACCTAGTCATTCAAGGTTTCTACGCATTCACTGGTGCTGGGGTTTCTGATTCATCCCCTAGTTCCCGTCTGAAAGTTTACTTGACTGAGCAGTTCTTACTGGTTACTCTCATAAAATGATTGGTGCAGCGGTCATTTTACGTCCTTCGTGTCATCGCATCGCCTTGAGTTACTTTTCGATTGGCATGCAAAACTGCTCACAATTTCAGTCTAGATGCTTGATAATTATTTTACATTCACACTTACTTGAAATTTCAGTCCATGTGCTATGGTGGTGCCTGACTTCGGACTGATTTGCGAAATTATGTTGGTGGCTCAGGGCTTCCTGGAGGCAAGAATGCTGGCTCGAAAGTTTATCACCCTCTACCAGCTTTGTAAAGAGCTGCTCTCTAAGCAGGACCACTACGATTGGGGGCTGCGCGCCATCAAATCAGTCCTGGTGGTGGCCGGTTCGTTGAAGCGTGGCAATCCGGACATGGCTGAGGATGCTGTTTTGATGAGGGCTCTGCGAGACTTTAACACCCCCAAGATCGTCACCGAGGATCTACCGGTCTTCTTGGGTCTCATTAAGGATCTTTTCCCAGCCCTCGATGCCCCGAGAAATCGGAATCCGAAGTTTGAGGCCGACATAAAGAAGGCAACAGAGGACTTGGGTCTGCAAACTGAAGATGCCTTTATTTTGAAAGTTAGTGTTAATTAGTTTTGCTTAAAATCCACCCGGCCGAGTAAACTCGTCATCACCCAATCTTCAACAACCTACTATTTCATCCTACCTTCTAGGTTGTTCAGCTCGACGAATTGTTTGCAGTACGCCATTCTGTCTTCATCGTTGGCAACGCAGGCACGGGAAAAAGTGAAGTCTGGAAAACCCTGTTTCATACGCATCTTATGCTTAATCACACTCCGACAGCTGTAGATCTGGATCCAAAAGCCGTAACCAACGATGAACTGTTTGGTATTATCAATCCAGCCACAAGAGAATGGAAAGATGGTAAGCTTCTGCCATCCGTTCAAACAGTAACTTTCCGAAGTTGCTCACATATGTTGTTCCTAAGCCTGTGTCTCCTTTATGAATAGGACTTTTTTCGACGGTCATGCGAGACCTTGCCAACCTGACACATCAGGGTCCAAAATGGATTGTGCTCGATGGCGATATTGATCCGATGTGGATCGAATCCCTGAACACAGTCATGGATGACAACAAGATATTGACCTTGGCCAGTAACGAGCGTATCCCTCTGACACCAACTATGCGACTTCTGTTTGAAATTAGCCACCTAAAGACTGCTACTCCAGCCACTGTGTCCCGCGCCGGCATTCTCTACATCAACCCTGGTGATTTGGGTTGGCTTCCGTAAGTTCCTCTTTGTTGACTTGCGACAGTGGTCACCTCCACCTCCAAAAATTGCGAGCAGTGTTCTGGCTACATTTCTTCATCCCAAGGGCTTCTGTCTTAAACATGATAAACACACGAGAACGCATTGCTTCGAGTGAAAATGGGTCCCATTGGCTTGCTCGAATTTGCCTTCCGACTGGTGTTAATGTTCGGTTTGCATATTTTTAATAATTTAGACCGGAGTTGAGAGTTTAAGACAGACTACCCAGCCTAAATGGAGTGTTATCTGTAAGGCCTAGTGTGACTGCGTAAACAGTAGAGAAATACGTTCCTTCTAGTCCAATAGAGCCTTCTAAATTGCCGATTGACTGGATGGAGTCTTTGCGTTTTTTATTGAACCACACTGTTTGGATTAACGAACACTGTCCGAGCGGAAGAGACCTGCTTACTCTCCTTAGTCGATGTGGGAGCAGGAAGTTCGGTCGCCAGGGAACCATGATAATTAATAATATATCCCGACAGTGAACTGAACAGGTCGAATTTTACTTCTTGGTTAGGAGAGGAATTTAGTCATCTGACCAGTCAGATTTCAGTTACCTTAATGGAAGTTTTTTACGTTTTCGTTTAATGAGACTGATAATTGTAGTGATACTAGTCCAGTGGACGATGGAGGGAGCACCATAGACTCAACGTCCTGGATGTTGATTGGGAGCTTTCAAAACACTACGTGGTTTGTCTTCTATGCATTCCCCTCTTATCTCTGGCCAACTTCTTTATCCTGGACACCTTTCAAAAACGTGAAAACGGTTTAACTGCCTCCTTTAGGTACGTGCACAGTTGGCTGGATGCTCGAGTGAAAAAGGGAGTGGTCCTCTCTCGGGCCGAACGACCCGCACTATCAATTTGTTTCGACAAGTATGTCGGTCCTTGCCTGGACGAAGTGAACACAAAACTGAAGAAGATTACACCAATTCCTGACTTGGCTCACGTGAATATGCTCTGCTACCTCCTGGAGTGCATGCTCGAGAAGCAGAAGAACTCAAAGGACCACCGTGAATTCACGAAGGAGCACTATGAGATGCTGTTCTGCTTCTGCTGTGTTTGGGCCTTTGGAGGCTGTCTGTTCAAGGACCAACAGGGCGATTACCGACAAGACTTTGCCAAATGGTGGGCCGCGGAGTTCAAACAGATCAAGTTTCCCTCAACTGGCACCGTATTTGACTTTTACTGGAGTCTCAAAACACGAAAGTTCGAGCCTTGGAGCTCATTGTTGGTACCATTCAAACGGGACAGCGAGCAGCCATTACAGGTGGGTTACAGACGCTCCTCCATTTCTGGTTAATACAGTCTCGGATGCCAGCATGGGTTCTAGAGCATGTTTATGAGAAGGCGTCGGCGGAACTGTGACTCGTTTTACATTGATCTGGATCAAGCAGTAATTGGTAGGGTAGAGGTAACTTCGACCAAAAGACACATAGACGCTGAATCCGCATATAACGGGGACAGTAACAACATGCATCCGGTAAAGACTGATGCTCCAACTGCAGTTATGATGCAACAGTAGAAGAATGCTGGTTATACAGTGCGACTGAGTATTTGGTTTAACCTGGCCTGTAGATCTTCTGCGCTGTGTGTGGTTATGCACATCAGGTTGGCCACCAGTTACAGGTGTTGCTTGGGGTATAGTTGGCTGAAGTGAGCACTGAATAAGCCTTAAACAGATGCTGTCGCTGCCACTTCAGTCCCGCCATCGAATCATATTTAACCAGCTAATACATCCAGACCAGCAAACCTTTTACAACGTTTTGTTGGCTAGGTCCCATGTTATGCATGTTGGAGAGCCATTTATTATCAGGAACACTTATTTTCCTAATCGGGATCCGCATGGGAAAAGGAAAACGAGACCTCGGAGGATGCCGAATCCTCAGGTGGGGAGGAGGAATCAGGCCGCAGCATGCATCCACGCTGCGGCATGGTTTCCGGTACTGGTGACCTAAATTGACCTGCAACCCCTTTCTGCTGCATCCCTTTCTGGTCTTCATGTCAATCTTCCCCCAAATCCTTCAGTAGGTACGGTGGCTGCCCACTGGATCAGATGAAATTCACGAGACAAATGCTGCCTGTCTTGGTGATGATCGGAAACGGACCGTAAATGAAGCCCGCGCTGATGGGCACTCACCCTTGCAGGCCAACATTATTAACTTTTATCAAGCCTGAATGGGTTTTTTTGGGTAAATTTCAAATACAGACTTTTTAAGGACGCAACCACACTACGACGCGACAACAGGCACCTAATTGTTTTTCATAGAAACTCTGAGAACCTCCAAATTTTGCTATCAAGACGCAAAATACCACATTTTTGATTAAAATAGATAATGCAAATCCAAGCTTTATTTATGAAAATGTTTGCCAGCTGAAATCTGCCTGTCAATCGATCTATTAGAAGTTTATTTTTTGCAAAAATGTCATGAACTAAGAACACGAGGAAATCAGCAGTAGGTGCAACGTGACGATATTGAGGTTGATCGATCTCTTGCAGTTTGCATTTACTGATTTCCCAAACCGGAAAGTAAAAGTTTTTCTATAATCCTTCATGCAGAAGTAGTTTTATTGAGGATAAATGTCAAGGTTTCTTCATCGGATGAGATAAGGTCCGTAGGTGAAAGTAATTTAATCAAGTGTTTAATGGAACTTGAAATGAAGGAATGAGGACCCATGGTGGGATTAGACATTAAAGTTAATGGGGGTGGGTGAGAATGCCATCAATAACAGATGATTATGAAGGAACATTGGGGAGCGCAAGTTGGACCAGGGCAGCTTCTGGATAGTAAATTGTCCTAGTGAAGAATTATTGAAATGAAATTGTTACCAGCCTGTCTGAATTATCTGCATGTCAGCAACAGACGAATCTTCCAAGGCCGCCCGTGAACTAGGTTGGTTGTGGAAACTGAAGTTGCCGTTGTTCGGTTCTTATAATAACAGTAATCGCGTATAGTTAACAAACCGGAGTTGTGGTATTAAACTTGACTTGGCCTTTTCTCGTGTTATTTTTTCTTTCCAAAGCCCTGTTAATTTATTTTGTTTTGTAAACTCCAATACCATTTTGTACACCCTGAGTCTACCCTTTCTCCGGTTACTCACTCACTCACTCTCACACTCACAGAACTGCCTCGTGCCTACGGTGGAGACGTTGCGTGTCCGCTTCTTCCTTGACATGTTGGTTGAGCACGGTCGTCCCGTCATGCTAGTGGGTGGAGCCGGAACCGGCAAGTCTGTGCTCCTGAAAGATATGTTCGCTCACCTTTCTATTGACGTGTTCATGGTCAAGAACATATCTTTCAACTTCTACACGACCAGTCAGATGCTGCAGAATGTGCTCGATAACAGTTTAGAAAAGAAGGCTGGCAAAAACTATGGCCCTCCCGGACAATTCCGAATGATATACTTCATTGACGACTTGAACATGCCTGAGGTCAGTAAGCTCTGAATCCATAAACTTGTTGTAGTACTGTCACATCTGTCCATTCGGAGTTATTAGCTCTAAGTTATCCTGTCGGGACTTACCTGATAAGTCATCTTTTAGGTTGATCAATACTTCACAGTGCAACCGCACACGCTGATGCGTCAGCACATCGATCATTCTCATTACTACGATCGTACCAAGATGACACTGAAGATTGTGCACAAGACTCAGTACGTCGCGGCTATGAATCCCACATCGGGTAGTTTCACAATCCAGGATCGCTTACAGCGACACTTTGCCACATTCGCACTCAGCTTCCCCGATGAGACAGCAGTCAAAACTATCTACACCACAATTCTGACTCAGCATATGCGTGAGACGGGTATGTCACCGGCAATCATACGCTTGGCTTCACATCTGGTCGATGCAGGCGTTATGATTCATGACAAGATTTCAGCGTCTTTCCTACCAACCGCAATCCGCTTCCACTATGTCTTCAACCTAAGAGACCTTTCCAACATCTTCCAGGTAAGAGAACCTCCTGTTTCATGTTATCTTTGAAATAGTCAGAGTTCACGGCTTCTTGTGCATGCGTATCTTTTCTGCTTTCATTAGCAGAAGCTTACCTGCCTTCTGAGTGTCATGAAGATATATGTTTGGTGCCTGCGATTCTGCGTTATCCCCCCTAAGGATCCTACTAATAATCAAAATAATAATGGGCCTGAGACTTTAGCTGGTACCATTAAAGTGTCTTGACTACTACTTCTACTACTACTACTACTACTACTACTACTACTACTACTACTACTACTACTACTACTACTACTAGTACTACTAGTACTACTACTACTACTACTACTACTACTACTAGTACTACTACTACTACTACTACTACTACTACTACTACTACTACTACTACTACTACTACTGCTACTACTACTACTACTACTACTACTACTACTACTACTACTATTACTACTACTATACTACTACTACTACTACTACTACTACTACTACTGCTACTACTACTACTACTACTACTACTACTACTACTACTACTACTACTACTACTATTACTACTACTATACTACTACTGCTACTACTACTACTACTACTACTGCACGCTACTGCTGCTACTGCATTACTACTACTATGCTCACTACTGCTACTACTACTACTACTACTACTGCTACTGCTACTACTACTACTACTACTCAATACTACTTCTACTACTACTACTACTACCAATACTACTACTACTACTACTACTACTGCTATACTAATAATAATATTAATACTAGTACTACTACTAATAATGCTATTAATATTACCGATATCACCAATAATCGCTTAGCCTGATCCATTGCAGTGGTGCGGGTTTGCCCTCAGTGGTATGCAAAAAGCAAAGAAAGAAACAACTAAAGTGAGAAAAATTTACTATAGTCGATCTTGTATTTCTGTGATTGGCTTCATCCGCCTTCTTGGACTAGGTTTTTGCAGGAAGTGCAGGTTGATCGACGCCTGCTGATGGACTGATGATCGAACTCCCAAGCTTCTAGCATTGACTTATTCCCGTTTTGTATGATAACTTGGGTGGATGGGTTGGAGAGAGGGACCTTAGTTCTAAACTGTTAGCAACCATGAAATATAAGGGCTCTTCATTGTGTAGGCTGATTTTCAGCCTCTGAGAGCGCAGTACTGTAGAGGATAATTTAAAGCATCCGCGCGAGGGCGATGCAGCGGTCTCGAGCAACTATGTCCACTGCTACCTTACGAGGTGAAGCGAATTTTCGCTGTCTTCTTGCGCTCGCAGTGCTCAAACGGTGAGACAAAGTCAAGAAGACTGTAGATTGACGAGGGCCCAGTGGCAGCCAAGGCTATACTGTCCATCTACACATGCTACACATGACCTGACACCCAATCCATGTACCAGGTAACACAAATGAAATTCCTCCCATTTAAGTGACGTGGCCATGTTCGACTGTCTTAGTCCGACGATGTCCACCGTATGCTCCACTGCAGGGTGGCACAGGGATGGTGAGTTGTGCTGGATTATGATGAGAGCAGACTTGCGATGCATCTACCCCAACCTAGGCCCGGTGTCAAAACAGAGTCCAAAAGACTGGACATGGAAGAGGGCGCAAGGCCACGCACTGTGTTCCACCCCAAACAAGAACAAATCAGTAAAAAAGGGAGGGGCGGCTTGGATCCCAGCTGAGTGAGAGTGCCATACAGACCACATTAAGAAAGAGCCATTGCAGCCTGAATATCAGTCCGCCAGTCAGCAACTGCGCACAAACACACACTGGGCTGACCGCGCGATCGGAGTTATCCCGTCAGTTGGAAACCTTCCAAGCCACGGCTTTTAGAGCACCGTGATAGGTTTAAGTGCCTCTGATTGTTTATAGTGAGGAAAATGCCTTGAGTCGTTGACCTCACTCTAGCCCCCACCCCATAGCCACCCGTGAGCATGTTAGAAACGGGAATAGGTGCTCCCCTGGAATTCAATGCAAAGCCACCTGCAGTATCGGAGGGCACCTGCTCCTGTGTCCACACAAGGTCTTACCTGCTGTCCTCTTTTACGGCCGGTTCGTTATTGAGTTGTTTAAAAGAAAATGTGTAGCCCACGCTGACACTCTGACAGTCTATGTAAAGTTACGGAGACGTGCCACGATCAGCTTTCAGATAACGTAATTAGGGCACATTTTCTAGTCCCACGCACCCAGCGAGGAAGAAAGTGCTGCTACCCATAACTGGGGCTACCGTGGCATCTAAGACGACTGCCGAATAAACGTCGAACCCTTATGGCCCTCATCGCTTAGCTCGTCTTTTATGCTCTCTTGAAGGCAGACATATATTTCCTCTTACTTCCCTTGCCGAATCCCGCCGTAAACATGCTCAGAATTGTTCAGATAAATAGATCAGAGGTGGATGGAAATAGATTCTGTGCCATTGAGTCACATTAATCGGGAGAATCAGAGTCTGCACATCCTACAAAATACCGCAGATGGGGACGTGTGGCCCACGCAGATGGGCTGTTTAGCTTCGTCAGCCGCTGCGCTCGACCTCGTTACCGGGTGGGAGAGGAGGGAGCTAGCACGGTAAGAGTTACCGCTAGAAAATAATTCACATGCCAGTCACTACCTCTGCACACACACATCAGACTGGGGCACACAGTGGATATCGTTGTTGGCGGCGGTTGAAATGAAATGATGGTTGATAAGGTGCTTAAACTTTTACTTTTAGACACAAAATTTACAACGACTACCAGGTGCACAATCGAATACAGGAACACAACATTAACGTGACTTCCCGTTAATCTGACACCACTATATCGATCCAGGCGTGAAATGTGATGTCATGACTCGAAAGGAAAGTTTCAACAGAATACCAGACTACTTGAGTTTTCTACGAGCTCACTCCCTCGACCTTTCATTTAAAGTGAATTTGGATGTTATTTCTGCTGCTTTAAAAATTCCCATTGACTCTTCAATCGCTTTTACTAGCAGTGTGCGAATCCCAATGCCAGTCAAAAATACTAATTTGCCAAATTAGCAGTTTGGCAAACGGTCACTTATGCTGTCAACTGTACTCTTGTACAGTCTCTGTTTTCGCTCTCGGCCCCCTGTTATGTTTTTCTCCTTTCCTAAGTCTTTCCACTTGATATATCCACGGTTTAATGCCTGCAATCGGGTTTTACTGCAAATTCCACTTTTTAGGGTATACTATTCTCCGAGGCTGAGGTCATTAAGACGCCTCTGGCTCTGGTACGTCTTTACCGACATGAGGCTGAGCGCGTCTATGCGGACAAGATGGTCTCCAAGGACGATATTGCCTCCGCCTGCAAATTTATCAGCCAGGGTCTGGGGTCCGCATTCGGTGAGCTCTCTTCTGACGATGTGAATGCCAATCCCCTGAGCTTCTGTCACTTCTGCAAGGGCCTGGAAGCTGACAAACAATACACCGAAATACCCTCTATGGAGCACATGACATCCATTCTGGTGGAAGCACTCGATACCTATAACGAATCCTTTGCCGTCATGAATCTGGTCTTGTTCGGTGATGCCGTAGAGCACATTATGCGTATATCGAGGATCCTAGAAATGCCGCGAGGCAACTGTCTCCTCGTCGGAGTGGGTGGTTCTGGCAAGCAGTCACTTTCCCGCCTGGCCTCCTTCATTGTTGGATTTGAGGTCTCACAGATTGTGTTACGAAAGAATTTCGGTATGCCGGAGCTCCTTCAACATCTGGCAGGTCTCTTTATGAAGGCTGGCATGAAATCAATGCCGCTTGTCTTCCTTATGACAGATGCGCAGGTACGCACTCGTTTCTATCCAAACTCTCTGTTTTTATCAACAACATTTTGTACCCTAGAATTTGAAGCATTCTGGTGATTAATTTTCCCAATCATGCTGTTTACATTCTGTAGGCCTCACAGTTGCCAAGCGATTGTTTTTGAAAATGAAACTTCGAATCACCCTTAGACACAATTTAAGAATACAACCACCTGGCTGGAGAATTCTCCAAAAACCGCACCATGTCTTTGTCAATGCCTTACCTTTGTCTGTTTTCTGATATCCCACTTCTTTGAATCTTCAAAGCCTGTTATACAATCAAAAGTTTACAAAGTGCGTGATTGGCTACAAATGCGTACATCTGGCTTGCGTTAAATAGCTCTCTTGCGTGACAGTTTAAAGTCGAAATAAAACTGCCTTTGGCTGTTACTAGCGTTCTAGTGGGCATGACGTCGTAAGTAATCTTACAGATAACCAAATATGTTTGAAGTTACTATCTGCTAACTCCTATCGTTATCCTATTGCTGACAGGTGGCCGATGAAAGTTTCTTGGTGTGCATCAACGACTTCCTGTCTTCCGGTGAGATAGCCGGATTATTCAACGACGAGGATGTGGAGACCATTGTGAATGGTATCCGCTCGGAAGCCAAAGCTATGGGCTACATTGATACGAAAGACAGTTGCTGGAAATTCTTCATTGAGAAAGTTAGAAAGACTCTTCGTGTAAGTGCGACATGTTACTTTTATGACTGCCTAGACTGTAAATGAGGCCGGGTGACCCTAAATATTCCCACGCTTTCGTTTTAATGTATATACATATATAAAGGACTTACTCGTCCCGTTGTGCCTGCAAGAAGATGAGCTCCTGGCGCAGTGGCAGAGCTGTGGACTTCTAACCAACAGGTCGCAATTTTGAGCCTCGGGCACCGCAGCACCTGGGGTTGGGTATGGCTGGCTGATGACAGCTAATAAGCCAGAAATGCCAATTCCCTTCTCCCCTTTGTTTGTCGGTAATACCATTCTGCATATATCACTAAGCGCTCTCCGACTGTTGGTGGGACTCTAGGGTGAGCCTCCATGCACAACGGGACGAGTGAGTCCTATAACCGATCAGTGAACGCCCAGCTATCATTTATATATGCATGACTTTTCACTGCGGATGGTAGAGGAAGTTGTTACAATCGAAGGGGTGGGGACATGCTGCCCGTTTAGGAGTAATTTAAGCACGCTGTAGAATGAAATTGATAGTTTGACCGTAGATTTCGAGGATGTCCGCCGTATGCTCCACGGAAGGGTGGTGCAGGGACGGTGACTTGCGCGTGAATTATTTTTAAGTGATAGTAGCATTGTGCTGCAGCTAGCGCACTCTCTCCTCCGCCCTCACCTGAACCCGGTGTCA
>WEDG01001194.1:0-96536 GCA_017591395.1 Schistocephalus solidus | reverse complement strand
AAAATTGGTGGTTATTTGCACACGACCTTGTAACGACCTTGTAATGCGAAAGTTTGTTTAATACTTAGCGTATATTGTAAAAAAAATAAGAAAATATATATGCATAAATGCTGAGGGAATTGCTTCACAGGAGGTGTTGAGGCTATCCATCGGCGATGCAGAAGAACCTACGGCGTCCAGGAACGACGGTCCGCATATGCTATCTACAGTTGACAAATAATTGTTAATTAGTCTATGAGTTAATCTTACCGCTAGTTTGCGTTCTACAGTTTTGTTTCTGTATACGCTTTGTCAGCGTATCAAGCGGCCGTTTCAGTCGTTTTTAAAAACTGACTGCAGGTCAGACTTCCATGCCGCAAATACCTCTGTTATATACACCATAGATATACATAATCAGGAATACCCAGTATCACCTCGTTAATCTTCGATCCTAAGAGAAAAATGTCGTCTACAAATAAGGCATAAAATATGTGCTTGACGAATTTATCAATTTTTCGTCCGCCAAGGCACAAAAGAAAGGCGATATAATGTAATAAATAAGGCTACATTGGGTTGCCTACCAGTAAACCTCTGTAGGAACGGCTCTAATTTTTCGTTTAATGCTTTGAAATCACGTGCTGACCTCCTCGATTTTACTTAAAATTAAGTCCCCGTATCGCTTAATTCGTCCTCTTTGCATTCTTTTAGACTCCTGTCTAAACGTTGTTATCTATAATGTAACCAATTCAAGCAGATCTAAATAGGAAACAAAAAACAGAGAGAGGCTTGTCACGTCAAAGGTCGCACGCACCCGCCGCGAAATAATTGCGTGCATTAACGTGCGCGGGAAGTGCCTTCGTAACTTTACACTGCTAACCAATCAACAACCAGATATCGTGATGGAGGAAAAAAAATGACATGTTAATGGCTCTAATGGCTAAAATTCGCTATTTGCAATATCGACTCGATATACGCTTGCTGTTAGGGTAGAAGGGATTTTAAAGAGGTCAGTAGGCCACACTCATTGTAATGACACCATACTTATCGCTCAGCAGAGTCTATCTGTGTGTGTACTTGGGTGTGGAGAGGATTTGCTGATTACGTGGTCCAACTGAGCAGATTTTAACCTCTCGCATAGATGTTAAATGAACTTGAGTCAGATGGCTCCAAATAAATAAAAACTTTTATTGGATAAATAGGTTTATTGATTTAGCACTGCTTGGGCACCGTCAAATACTAAAAACACAGGAAAAAACTAAAACAAACTCCTCTTTTCACTAACCACTTTAGCTTTGGTTTGTTTGTTTGCAAAAATAGCAGTGTTCGAAATGATGAGTTTGTTTTAAGTAAAAACTGTTTTCCAAGGTTTAGAAATTGCAAAATTTGAAGTAAAAACAGCTATACAGAATGATTATGAATGTATCAGGGTAAGAATGGTAAGAATCAAGAGAAGTCTGTTATTGACGTTCGAGAGTATTCATTCGACAAAGGTAGAAACGGCTGCGGTCGATTCGAAGGAATAGGTATTCCAATCAGATCCGAGCGCAGTCGATTCCGGTGTGGGCTCAGCCGACTAATTAGACTTAGTTGGCTGATTGCTAAAAAAAGGTGAAAATAGATTAGGAGCAAGAAGAGTTCAACGGTAAGAAACTTTAAATGCAGTCCTACATTCTTCATATTTTTATTATATAACATAGTGTTGATTTTGTTTGATCTAGCTGTATGAAACAGCTAGTGCCATTCGTTTCATAAAGCTATATCAAAACCTAGGCGTGTGGCTCGTTGCGCATTCGAATTATGTAGAGCATAAATGATTTGAAAAACGGAAAAATATACTACTAACAGACTGTGATAAAAAATAATAAGTTTTGCAAGTTAGTTTTAAAGCAAATTGTTAAACAATCATACAATTATATATAAAAATAAAGACGTTATCCAAAAACGTTTAAAATGTTAAATTTTAGTAAATTTTTAATAAGTTTTAACAATAGAAAAAAAAACTGCTTTTTAGATAAGGGGTATATAAATCATTAAATTGAGAGCCCTTGCGAATAGCCAGAGGATAGGTATTTATGATTCTTGTAGGTCACTACCCACCAGCTATAGCTTGCCCATAACCAGAAGGTGTACCACATAACCAGATGATTAAATTCTTCACCTCTGTGTGCTTTGCAGGTCGTCGTAGGAGGTTCATAAAAGGACGTGAAATAACTACTCGTGGGAGCTTCTGGCCTGAAATGGCTATCGCCGTCATCGGAAGCGCACGCAAAGTACGTTTGCATTTGCAGCTTGACTTCTTGGTGCAGATACGGCAGCTCATCAGGAGGACTCAGAATTGAAGTAGCTATCGCCGATATTAACCGCCGCGTCATAAAACGCGTGATTCCCGAAGTTGGCGTTATCAGAGCCCTTTCGACCCGAATTCTATGTTAAAGAACTGAGTTAAAAAATGTCCAATCTTATTCAAAAATAAATGTGTGGTATTATTTAACATAAATTGTTTGATTTTAATTTTGAATTCTATTAGGGTTCGACTATTTCTAATAGCACTTGGCAGGGCATTCCAAATTGTCACGTATCTTATGGAATAGAAGTTGGATCGTTCTTGAATTTTGAATTTAGGAATTTTATAATATTTTCATAATCTCTAGTGTCTTGGGGGCCATTTCAATTTGTTAGTTTATTCATTTTGAGAATATCTTGGTCGTGTGTGATTTTGAATAGATAAGTGAGACCATTTTTGAGTCTTCTGATCCAGACGGGTTGAAGACCATATCTATTGTATAGTTCCATGTATGAGCTTTGAATGCCATCACATTTGGATAAGGATCTGGTAAAGCATCTTTGAATGGCTTCTAGTTTCTTTCGGCCATCTGCTGGCATTATGCCAAAAAAAATTGAGCAGTAATCGAGGAGAGGTAAAACGTACATATTATATAGTCGTATCTTTAGGGCAGGTGAGGAGAAATTTTTACAAATGAATCCGCATAGTCTAGTGGCTTTGGTGATATGTGTTTAACGTGGGGTGATAAATCAAGAGTATTTGTATAGCTAAGACCTAAGTCTTTATTGATGTTGTTTCGGTTATTTCCTGATGATTGAAAATGATGGGAGGAATTTTTTGTGGACCAAAAATCAGGAGATGAAATTTACTTGGAGAGAATGGCATTTGCCATAAAAAACTCCATTCGCTTAGTTTTTTAAGATCAATTTCAATCGTTCTATGCATACTGGCTACTGTATGCTTGTTTTATGCATATGCAAGTTTTAATTCCGCATATAAAACATGTTTTAGCTGACGTTGATGTAGAGGATAAGTCGTGAATGTATATAAGAAATAGGAGGGGACCGAGGATAGTCCCGCTGAAGTACTCCACTACTAATATGAGATGGTTCTGAGACCACGTTTATAATTTGTACTACCTGATATCGGGTTTGAACGTAAGATTTTAGAAAGTCAAGAAGGGGAGACCCAATCCCATGAGTTATTAGCTTCACCAGAAGCCTTTGATGGGGGACTTTATCGAACGCTTTTTAAGGTCAAAGTATATCGTAGCTACCGTGTTTCCGTCATCTCTGTTACTTGAAACGAATTTAAGGAAGGTGAGATGGCAGGACTGTCATGACGTTTTAGGTAAGAAAGCGTGTTGAGAGGAAGGTATGAGGTTAGCGTTGGTTAGATAGTTTAGCATTTGGTTCGAAATTATTTTTTTTAAGATTTTTTCTATTACCGCTGTTCGGTGAACCCCACGATAGCTTTGTGTATCAGATCGGCTCCCGTTTTTAAAGATTGGCGTAATGCTTGAGTGTTTCTAGATTTCTGGATACATAACATTCGATTGGAGTAAGGAGATAAGACTAGACAGCAGTATTGGAGCATATATAATATGCTTCAGTATGCAAGGTGGGATTTTGTCTGTTCCATAAGAGGTGGAATTAGAAAGTTGTCTGATAGCTTTTTTGACGTTTTTTTTGCTAAAACAGATCTCATTGAGGGTAAATGCTGTCATGACTGTTAGTTGTGGTATTGGCTCCTTCTCAACTGAATAGTTGGCTGAGAAGTACTTTTTAAATAAATTTTGCTTTTTGGTAATTGTCCGTTATTACTTGTCCTGCGTCATCAATCATGAGTTGGGGACCTGTTTTTCGATTAGTATTCATTTGTTTCCGAAAGATCTGGGCTGTTTTTTTCGGAGGTCTCTATTGCTCGGCGTTCCGCTGCTGTTTTTTATTGCTTCCATTTTTTCACCTAGATCATGAATTTCCCTAATTCGCCTGAGTGTTGATAGATAACTAACTGTGAGGTCATGAAGTTGTTTTTTAGTTTTTTTATTCACTAGGAAAGGAAGTTAGGAATTTGTGATTATCATTATGTGCGTGGTCTCTGCAGTCCATTTTTGACTCCCCAGTTAATTTTTGGAAAACGTATTTGCAGAAGACCATAACCGACCAAAAAGCAGACCGGAATGGGCATTAAGGGCTACTTAGTCGTTATCAGGCAGTCTGTTTTAACCCCAGATGTTCCAATCTCTAAGGTTGGAATGCGCGACCTGTTAGTTGAAGTCCAACGCCTTATGGCATGTAAGCCTGTCGGGTTTGATCGAGTTGGGTTCAGAATGTCCCGTTAAAATTTAATGTGATCGGTCACTGGTTACACTACGTTTGCATAATTTGTTCGAGAGGGGAAGAACGAGACTCTAGTAATAAATTGGATGCGACAATTCCACAGATTCATATGTTCTCCTTTCCCACACATTGCGTGGGTTCTGCGGTGACATTACTGTGTTCTTGGAAAACGTGGCTGTAGAATCTGTCACTAGAGAACCTTAGACTATCGAGAACGACAGGGTCTGCCATGACAGCTAATTTCCTCCAGAAAAGTCATTTTTTCAACACGAAATAGGTTCATAGAAGCAGAAAACGAAGTCTTTCAGATATTAAGGCTGACGAACGGTTTCAATATCTTACTCCTAGCAGACAAATGCGATCAGAAATCGTGCGGACTACTACTATAAGATAAAACGGCCTTCATTCCTTGCAGAAATGACACTAAGGAAGAGGCTAGTACGTAATATAGCACCCCCTAGATGTGCTCGATCAACGAGGAGGGCAGGCCATGTTGTGGTAGTTGTTATTTGGGTTGACTTCCCATAAAAAATGCCGAAAATGGGAGGCGTGGTAGC
This sequence comes from Schistocephalus solidus, assembly GCA_017591395.1. Classification (NCBI taxonomy): domain Eukaryota; kingdom Metazoa; phylum Platyhelminthes; class Cestoda; order Diphyllobothriidea; family Diphyllobothriidae; genus Schistocephalus; species Schistocephalus solidus. The sequence continues at coordinate 91,374 of WEDG01001194.1, read as the reverse complement.
ACGCGCAGGTGAATCCTCATGCCGCACCAGCTTCTTTCACCAATTATACGCCACTGAGAAAATTTTGAAGTTCTTCGAAAATTCATAATACGCGGATTCTGCTCATTACGGCTGAGTGCTGCGCCAAGCTCTGGCCAATCCTTCAGCCAATCCACGCTCCAATCAGTAGGCTGTGCGTTGATTTTAACTTGCATACTTATATTTTTTCTTTTTATCCTCACTGATGGCGTTCTAAAACCGACACGACTGCACTACGAAAGACAGTTCGGTGTCATCTTGCGTTAAACCAGGCACTCCTCCATTCTACTTACCGATAGGGATCTACCTGATCCATTGCATTTGCTTTATCCCGAATCCACGGAGGGTAGAGCAAGTCAAACTTCGATACTCGCCCCACTGCCCCCCCCCCCGCGTGACCCTCATACTCGATTCCACTCTGGGCATTCTCCTACGTCGCTCCCGCCCCAAAGTCCATCCAATACACGCTGCGCTTATCGTGCCTGTTTAGCTGATCAATGACAGTTCAACCGTTGTTGCCGATGATGTCTATCTTGTGTCCGACAACAGGGTGGGCGCAGGGATGGCGACTGGCGCATGTATAACTTTAGAGTAATAGCAGACTTTCGAAACCTCTAACGCACACTCTCCTCAACATACACACATGAGCGTAAAGCCAGCTTTTTAATGTGCTTCCTTCTGTTCACCCATAAAAAATGGTTTCTTAAGTAGTAGGAATTTTTCTCATTGATTTTCAATGGTGTTAGTCATTCAAATATAGTTTATAGAAGACACGCACGCAGGCATTCGGTTTCTCACTCATGTGATAGCAACGTACGTCCTTTTTAAATTTTATACTTGAAGGAAGGGTATTTTTCGGGTTTTCGAACGTTTATAACTTACTGAATACGCATGAGCATTCTCGACCGTATAAACTTGAAAAAACGTTTTCCTATCTAGATGCTGCATACTGTCTGTGCAATAATGGGTCACAAATTTCTTAACGCTATTACGAAGAAGTCACATCTTTCACATACAATATTGTTATGGAGTTAGATCTCGTTGTATACCTTGTGGGTCACATTAATATATTGACGGATACGATGTAACATGGACAAACATTTCAAGGTCTTAAAAAATCCCATAAGTTTAAACTTTTAAAAAACCCAAATATACCCTTTCTTCAAGTATAAATTTGAAATAAAGCAAGTTACTTTGAAATAAGTACGAAAAATGCTACTTTTCATGAATCAATAGGGGAACGAAAATCAAATAATAGCATATCAATAAATATCTTACTGCATAAGGAGCCATATTTTTACAGAAAATACTTTTAGCGGTAGATTAGGACGAAGTTCGTTTAAATGCCGACATCCTAATCCAATGGAAATATTTTGGGCTTAGTCTGCAAGATAATCAATAATACAAGCGTAGTAAAATAATGTGATCTGAGCGAATACACCTTTCAAAATGTCGTTATATATTTCATGGGATAGGGATCTACTGTATATTCAAAGAAATACCCAATTCCAACAAAGAAGCCCAACACCGATGACAACTAGTTGCAACTTGAAAACATGAGCTACGCAAAGCCGAAAGCAACCCTTTTAGCATAAAATAAGAGTAGACAACATATCATCAGATGTTAACAGTTCACTGCCGTAGGGATGGTCTGTTAAAGACTGCAACTTCGGAAAGATTGAGCTCCAGAGTTATTCTTCCTGTTCTATCTGACATTGCACTTGACCGATACTGGAAATCGCCCGACTGTAGAGTCTCTCAATGTCCTGCAACACATCCAGCTTCCATGGCGTTGGATTTTGATCAAGAAGTGGTAGCGCAATTGCGGAAACCTCGGTCGTGATGTTTGGAATGCCCAATTTTGAGAGTTTTATTTTGTGTGGCAAAGCGCTGGAAAGTGACCAGTACGGCTCATGTATCACAGCTAAAAGCCTGATATTGGGTAAATTAAACCGCAAGCACTCCTGTCGTTTTGAAGTTCGCATAATCATATCTTTCTGTTCGCTGAAATAATAAAGAATAACATAGCTGCATTTGCCTCGCTTTAACAATTTATGTGAATATAAATACGTATGGGGTCTTAACTACTGGAATTTGAATTAGATTACCATGGATGGAAGCGTTTTCACCTAACTTGCCTTCTTTCCACAGTAAAAGAAACATATTCTGTTTGAATGTAGCAAGCAATTGCCCTGTAAGCCATTAGGTGCTCAAGGACCTCACAATGAGGCGTGGTCTCCCTCATGAAAAATACCATTGAAAATTCTGTGTAACTCTTATCACCATAGCCTTCCTCAAAGTACAGGCCTCCAACTTCTTTCACAAGACTGTGAGCAATGTCTTCAATCCTGATTTCTCCCCCGGTCATCGGACATTTCTTGACAGCTGTGGCAACACAAAAAGAAAGAACCAAGAGTCAGTGTGTGTGAATAATAGGTAACATTAACGGTTGGCAGACGTTTAGGCAACGCACCGGTGTTAGACGTCGAAGAGCAGCAAGAAATGGCTGTAACAAAAACCAGCAAAACCAGTGCCGATGGAAGCATATTTTATGCATGTATCGGGATCCAAAGTTTTGTTGAATTTATAATCACCTTTAGCGAATGACAGGCGATCGCACGCCTTGAACTCTATCGCGCGCATTTTCGTGGAGCGATCTGAAAATCTACTCGCGATTGGGGCGAAAGCGACTGACGACTGAAGAAGACACGGTTTGGTAAAGCATTCCAAATCGGCTGACATTCCATCCTTTTCAGATAAGCATCCTACCCACCGGTTTTATAAACTTAAATGCATGCACGTTGGCATAATAGTTACTGGTAATGATTTATTTATCAGACACGCTGTGTTACTGCCAGTCATAAAATTTTATGCTTAAATAACACTGCCTGCAGAATTTGTCTTAAAACTACGCCCGCAAATCCAAAGTAATTTATATCACATTATATCTCACTCGGGGAAGCGGTAAGACAGCCCACTTAACACTGGTGTTTTTCAAAGCCTTATACCGAATACGACTGGACAAGTTCAGAGTAAAGCCAGATTTAATAAGTATTTGCTCTGCTTGGTTCGACCGTAAGAAAAATCAAAATCCGAGATCTCCAAAACATAATCATATATTAAATTACCCCTTTATGTCGCTTTTCAGTTTGCCCTCCAAAATTGTTAAGAAGGGAACCAGGGAATATCATTTAGCATGCACAATAATGACGGCTAATTCTTTAGTTAGCAATGAGGCAAAATGGTTGACCTTGGGAAGCAAAAATTATGTAATCCGGATCTAAAGATGTTTTAGGACGTGATGAAAGCTTGAGGTATCCATAGCAATAATACTGACTGTAAGAACTATATCACAAGTATGGGAATGCGTAAACCAGCTTCACCGGAAGCTTATCTCTCCCAATAAAGTAGTATTAACCAGGTCTTCAGGACTAGAAGAGCCAACAATAAAGATCAACCCAGCATGTCCAGAACGTACGTTGGTGATACCTTCGTGCGCAACGCATAAAACGTTTGCCTGATATTGGAGCAGCACCGAGGACGTGCGAATGATTTATTTTATAGTCGGAGTAGTATCCACCGCATTATCAAGTTTTGTTACTTAACCTGATCAAATAGTAAGAAAATAGCCAACTTTCGGAGTCAGAAAGGTGTGTTGCGTCTGGCGAAGTTTAATTCATGTTGACGCATGCGATACGTGACCTTCTGCAACTTCATTCACTAGGCTACTGTAAATACATCTCACCTTTCCCATTGCGAGAGTTTCATGGAGGCCAGTTTGCGAAGGAGTCACTGCAGTCTGTCTTCCAATCCTCAGCAGGATCAGGTAACGCCATATGTGGGCATTCGCCAACGCCAGGTTTCTTAGGTACTCGTGATATACTCAGCTTTACTGTGGTGAGTATTGCACTGATGTATCCCAGCTGTTGACATTATTATCCCTTCCCTCGACCATCTGATTATATAAGACAACAGATGATGGCATTGACCTTCGTGGCTACGTTGAAGGCATTTGAGTGTCTTACCATAAACAGCACGGCATAATAGAAGCGCATCGTGAGCCAATCTTTCCAGTTCTTAATTCTTATAGCTGCTTGCCCTGTCCCATCAGCCCATATATACCATGTAACTTCTCGTCATTCCGTTTTAACTACCAACAGGCATATCCCGGTTTTAACCCCTATGGTGGTTTGATACCGGAAAGTTTTAATCCTACTCCTTTTAGATATTCCACTCAGACTTTTGTTAATAACGTTCATTATATCAATTTTTCAGGCGCAGTTGGCAGGGTCCCTCCAAACAACAATAAATTCCAACTTAATTACCAACCTCCAAATTTTTTTATAAATAACGACAACCCTAGTTTGGATACTCTAACTACCCTAGATGTCATATTACTTAATGCTAGATCTGTTATAAATAAGATGGCCCAACTGAGAGCCATTGCTTTCGGGTTAATACCTGATGTCTTATGTGTTACTGAAACTTGGACCCATCTCTTACGTTCCGACTCTTTCCTTGTCATAGACCAGTATGATCTCAATCTTCAAGACCACAATAGTAAGTGTGGTGGTTGTCTTCTCTAGATTAAAGCTTCATTTAAGCACTTCCCGTTTGATCTAGAAGTTACGTCATTCTTTGGTAATAACTGCTTCGCATCCATTATCATGTCGCCCCAGCAAAAGGCGATTCTCGGATGTATTAACAACCCGCCTTATTCATCGTCCGATGATGATTCAACACTTTGTGAAATTTTTAAATTGGTTTCGGAGTCCAATTTAACATTAAAATTATCGCCGGGGATTTTTATTTTCCTGAAACTGACTGGATTTTTAAATTTTGTCAACCCAGATTTCAAGCTTTCATTGATACCATTAATTTTTCTATTTGATCCCAGCTTGTCCGTTCTTCAATGAGAGACAAGCATATTTTAGACCTGATTTTCACAAACGACCTTGCTCCCCTCTTCGTTGATTTTAAGCGGGGCCTCTTCCAAAGTGACCATACAATAATTCACTATTGATTACCGATTGTCTCATTTGTAACTACCTCTCATATATGAGCTTAATTAATTACTTTTTGCATTCATTGGACTGACAGCATCTCTCCTCCATGACCGACGCAGCAAGTCTTTATGACTTCATGTCAGTCGTTTCAAATAACATCCTGGAATTTGTGCCAACCAAAATTGTCAAGCCCTACGCTTCGGATTTCACCGTCCCTCACTTTATTTTGCCAAGAATAAAGAAATTGAGGAAGCAGTTAAAAGATCGATATACTAGTTCGTTATCTGAACATCGAAGAATTGCAGAGATTTTTTAATTAGCCTATAAGATTCGTCTTGCAGGTGACAGACAGAGGGAATCTTGCGCACTCAGCGAGCCAAACTCTGCAAAATCTGATGCTCAACTGTTCTACCGTCGGTCCTCCACTAAACGAGGTTATTAAATACCACCATTTCTAAATGCAGCTAAGAACTTCGTTCTCGAAGACTCTGACAAGTCAGAATTGTTTAGTGCGTTCTTTTCAAATCATCTTACGATGGAATATGAACCGGTTCAGACGTTTCAAGCATCCTCATTCAATGTTTTTAGCACAATTGATTTTTTCATAGAACTAATTTGTCAGCAAATAATGCGTCTGAAAAACTCGCACTCTGCGGAGACTGACGGTATTCCAAACTCGGTTATTAAGAGAGTGTCAAGCATTCCCCGATTGCTTATAGTCAGTTTATCTTTTTAAACAATTTCTTTTCTGACTCATGGAAGACATCTATTATTCTTCCTGTTTTCAAGTCGGGATATCGTTCGGAAGTAAATAATTATCGAGGCGTTCACAAAACGCAGGCTGTAGCAAAATCTCTTGACAAAAATATTTTCAATCAAATTCTCGACTTTTGCCTAGAAAATAAGCTCTTAAGCGGCTCTTATGGTTTTCTTTCTGAGATGTCATGCGAAATGTGTCACTTATCTTTTCTTAACCTGCCGGAAACAAAGTTAAACCTGTAAGCATGTTTGTTTCTTCTGATCCTAGAATACTGCTGTCCCCTCTTTGGGCTGATGAACGCCTCTGACCGCAGTTAGATTGAAAACGTAAAGAGAGTTTTTACTGGAAGACGATGTTCTCTTCCTGGATCCAGGATCTCCTATACGGGTAAGAAGACTCAGCGCCGGTCTCTGCTTCCTGTTTCACGTTATCTCTAGCCCAAATCTCCCAAACATTAACGGTCTCACTTCGGTAGATCGACCCTATGCCCCTCTTCATTCTTCCATGATCATTTCATTGCCCCTTAGATCCTCCAACTATGCTTTCATCTGGAATAATCGTCATCTGCAAATTAGGTTGTCGTCTATATTAGCTGTTTTCAAAACCAAATTACGCAAACATATAACTTTGGAAGAGATAAAGTCCAAATTCGCAACTTTTGGATTTTGAAAAGGGTCCTCCTGGTATTTGAGGCAGCTCCCTTGATATTATATTGGTCTCTAATTATATTTTCATCATCTTCTGCAGAGTCAATTTTTGCATTCCCCATTTCGTCCATCCTTTTTAATCTAGCATCGCCAACGCTTGACAACCTTGATACTTTACTCCGATTTTGCAACCCCGACGATGGTATCCAGGTTCATTTGATGATCGAGGCGGGTTCTGATGGTTTCGCCTCTTTGCGTTGTGGACTATGCTGTCAGCAAGGTCGCATCTCGATAATGCTCTCGTCACCTAAATTGTCCCCTCTTTGCTTCGACCATGTTGTTGACGATGAGTTCCTCCTCTCTCACCTCCACTGCTGTTTATAAACTGCTTTATTATCTCTCACCCGACAAGGAGCGTTCCGAACCCTCATACGTTGTCAGCAACATCACAGTACTATCCCATTGCATCTAGCTATTAGTTGTTTAGTGAAGCAGTTATTTTCTCCTAGTTGTTTTTTGAATTGGCGGCTCGCCGAACGCCGCCTCCAATTTAACCGTAGGAGTTTTTTTATGGCTTCTTTTCTAGTTCATCGTATATTTCAAAGATTGTTGACTATTGTTTTTAAAATAGCAAATCATTCATAATCGGATATGCCTACCATGTAAGTCATTTCTGCTGTTATTATGGCTGTTCTCATAGGGCAGCAATTATCTTCTTTGTATTTATATATACCGAGATACTAAGATTGTAATGATGGGGCTCTCTGAGCCTAAAATATACAATTTATTTTTAACTGCAGCCACTTTTTCCAAAAACATAGTAATGTCACCGCAGAACCCACGCAATATGTGGAAAAGGAGAATATGTGAATCTGTCACATCCAATTTATTACTAGGGTCTCGTTCTTCCCCTCTCCAACAAATTATGCAAACGTAGTATAACCAGTGACGGATCCCATTCAATTTTAACCGGACATTTTGAACCCAACTCGATCACACTCAACAGGCCCACAGGCAATAAGGTGTTTGACTTCAACTAAGAGGTCGCGCTTTCCAGCCTTAGAAATTGGAACATATTGGATTGGAACAGACCGGCTGATAATTACTAAGCAGTCCTTCAATATCATTTACGGTCTACTTTTTTGTCGGTTATGCTCTTCTGCAAATAATATTTCCAAAAAACAACTGGGTAATCAACAATGGGCTGCAGAGACCGCACACACAATATATAGGCTTTGGAGCCATATAACTCAAGTTCCTTTAACATCTATGTGAGAGCTTACAACCTGCTCATTTGGAGCATGTAATCGGCAAATTCTTTCCTCACCCAAGCACACACACAGATAGACTCTGCTGAGTGAGGAGCATGGTGTCATCACAATGATTGTGGCCTTCTGACCTCTTTTAAAATCACTTCTAGACAAATCCCATCGCCAGTGCGGTACGACTAAAGTACGGGTAGATCACTTAACCAGAGCCAAGGCTCTGCGATTAGCATGATTGCAGCCTTAGTTGGAGGACAATTTTTGTCTTAAGATTAATTTGATCAGCTGTTCTGAGATCATTATTTATGGCATAAGGACAAGGCAGCAGTAAGAAACTGCATATGATACTAAATACATACAGTGCGTTTACATTCTAAAGAACTTTACGCTTAAACTCTCTGAATCGAAATGCTTAGAATTCCCATTTAGCTCATTCATCAGCTCATGGAAAACTACCTCGGGAGACACAATGTCCCTTTACGTAGGTACCACGTGCCAGCGTACTTCCTGTGACGAAAACTTGGAATGAACTCTTGATTAGTCATTCCCTCTTCTTTTTCTTCTTCTTCTTCTACTTCTTCTTTGGAAGTCATGAAGTTTCCCTCCCTTAACGGAGGCAATGGACGATGGTAGGCACAGGGAACCTCCATTCTACCACAGCTTCAATCCATTCTGTGAAGAATGGTATATCGGGTGGCCGGCCAGTCATACAGTAAACTGTCTGACATCTTAGCTGAAGGCTGCAGAGTAGAACATTCATGTTCCATTCCAGCTCACACAAACCATGATTTTCAAACTCTTGGAAGCCTTTCGAGGCAAATTTCCGTTTCTGGTCTACCATGAAGGCTATACAAAGGGACAGGAGTAATAAGAGGGCCATGAAAACACATGGCTAAATCAAAATTACAGTCATCTTTGAGTATTCGCTTTTAAAGCATTGACTTCGGTCACAGCCTGTAAATGTGATTGATTCTGCAATCTCTCACAAGAACCTGCATTATTTTAACTTGAACTGAGAGCGACGCGACACAGAATGTATGACCTCAGTCACTATTAAGTTCATGCTAGGTTAGAGGCTAGACACTGTTCTGCTACTTCGCATGACTGAGCCCAACTAATGTTAAAGTGCGCAACAATTGAATGAAAACCGCTGCCTATGAAACTCTCTGAGATAATCAGCTTTATGTTGTAAGCTTTGCTAATGCAGAGAGAGCCGTTGCAATCTCAGTCAAAACAGGCAGTTCCCCGCCGGGAAACTGACCGCTGGTGCATTTCTGCTCTAATGGTTGGCTCATCTTTATAATCGTTGTTGGTGCTTCGTATGTCATTCGGGGATGAAAATGGTGTTATGTTTGATTTTCTCCCATTCAGCACAGTGCTTATAGAAAAATAGGCATCTTATTATTACTTCCACGCGTTTATAAACAATAAAACACCTAATTATAAATGGGCTTAATGATGTAAGCGATAGTCAAACGATCAGTTCTTCCAGCGGCCACACTCCTGGCAACCGTCACGACCGGTGGGTTAAACTAGGTGAGAGTCTTCGGTGTTGTGTGTGCCTCCACACCTGGTTTGTCTGACTCCTGAACTTCCCACCTCCCCCCTCTTAAAACGTCCTACGCTGGGGCGACAGCAACCCCGTGGGCGACCCAGGCTTATTCGGGCCATTCTCCCACTAAAACAAACCCGTGACCCATAGTGATATTCGGCAGCCATCGCGGCTTGCCTCCTCGTGGAGGAAGGGGCTAGAAAAGGTGCCCTAACCAAATGCTGGTTATTACGTCTTCTGCAGCCGGCCGCGCCTCGCTGATAGCAAAATACGCGGTCGTAAAATTCAGACAAACAAAAATACTCCCCATCCCCATCCCATCTCGCCATACCCTCCAGGCTGCTCGGGTGAGTCCACTCACACTAGCAGCCTGGAATGTTCGTTCCCTTTAAGACAATCCTAGGAGCAACCGGCCGGAACGGAGGACGGCGCTAGTCGCTCGTGAATTGGCGCGCTACAAGGTGGACGTTGTTGCTCTCAGCGACACGCGATTCCTTGAGCAGGGTCAGCTGGAGGAGGCGGGTACCGGCTGCAGCTTCTTCTGGAGCGGCCGGCCAAAGGCAGAGTGACGCGACGCTGGTGTTGCTTTTGCCATCCGGAACGACATCGTGGGACGTCTGTCCTGTCTGCCGCAGGGTATCAATTATCGCCTGCTGAACCGCCAGTAAAGTTACATACTCTTTTGTTAAATTTGCCTGCTCACTGTTTTGATTTCAGCAACCAAATAACCGAGAAACTGGAGAACCTGCATGCTCCAGATAATAACGCAACCGTAAAACCCGATGGGGCCAACTGCGAAATGTCGTCCAGTTCACTGCCCTCGAAGTCCTCGGACGCGCGTGCCGTCAAAACCGGGACTGGTTTGACGACAATGACGCTGACATCAGCAACTCACTCGCGGATAAGAATGGACTACACAAAGCCTACAGAGATCTTCGGATTGACGCCACCAAAGCAGCCTTCTTCAGATGCCGGCGCCTTAAACAGCAACGGCTGCGGAAGATGAAGAATGCCTGGATGATCAGAAAGGCAGAGGAAATCCAGGGGTATGTTGACCGAAATGACATGAAAATTTTTTTTCAAAGTCATCAAGGCTATCTACGGCCCGTGTATCAAGGGGACCGCAACGTTGCTCAGCTCTGACGGCACAACACTGCTGACAGAGAAATCGCAAATTCTGAAGCGCTGGGCCGAGCACTTCAGAAGTGTCCTTAATTGCTCATCGGCCATCTCCGATGCTGCCATTGACCGGCTCCCTCAAGTGGACACGAACAATGACCTGGATCTGCCGCCTTCTCTACCAGAAGCCATCCGGGCAACGCAGGTGATTTCCAGCGGTAAAGCACCGGGATACGACGCAATCCAACCGGAAGTCTACAAGCACGGTGGGCCCCGGCTGATGACAGAACTCACAACACTCTTCCAGGAGATGTGGGGCCAAGAACAAGTTCCTCAGGATTTCAAAGATGCGATCATCGTCCATCTCTACAAATGGAAGGGAAACCGGCATCTCTGTGATAATCACAGAGGCATCTCGTTGCTCAACATCGCCGGGAATATCTTCGCCCGTATCCTTCTCAATCGTCTGAGCGGTCACCTAGAGCCTGCTCTCGGAAAGCCAATGTGGCTTCCGCCGACACCGCGGAACAACCGACATGATCTTTGCCACCCGCCAGCTACAAGAGAAGTGCCAGGAGATGCGAACACACCTATACATTACCTTCGTAGATCTGACGAAAGCTTTTGGCACGGTGAATCAAGATGGACTGTGGAAGGTCATGCATAAAGTCGGTTGTCCTGAGCGGTTCACGCACATGGTGTTTCAGCTTCATGACGGGATGACGGCGCGTGTCACTGACAACGGGGCGGTATCCGAAGCATTCGCAGTGACCAACGGAGTGAAACAGGGCTGCGTATTGGCTCCCACCCTGTTCAGTCTTATTTTCTCGGCTATGCTGATGGACGCCTACCGTGATGAGCAGCCTGGGATCCGCATCACCTACAGAACTGACGGGCACCTTCTCAACAGTCGGCATATGCAGGCTTCAACGCGCGTGTCTATGGCTACAGTCCATGATTTTATTTTCGCGGACGACTGCTCTCTTAACACCGTGATGAGGAGGACATGCAAAGGAGTATAGACCTTTTCGCCGCAGGCTGCGCCGATTTTGGATTAACAATAAGTACAGCCAAAACGTTTTTCATGCACCAGCGTGACATACATTGCTCCACGAATCAATGCAACGGTGCTCAACTCAAAAACGTGCAAACATTCGCTTATCTAGTGAGCACACTTTCAGGCAACACGAGAATCGATGACGAGGTTGCCCAACGGATCTCCAAAGCCAGTCAGGCTTTCGGCTGGCTGCAGGCCTCCGTGTGGAATCGCTACGGTATTCACCTGAATACCAACATGAAGATGAGCAAGGCCTTCGTCTTGACGACACTCGTGTATGAAGCGGAGCCCTTAACCGTCTACTTGAACAAAGCCAGGAAGCTTAATCTCTTCCATCTCAGCTGCCTCCACAGAATACTGAAGCTGAGATGGCGCGACAGGAGCCTGGACACGGAAGGCCTGGAGCGGACCGTAATCCTCAGCATCCACGCCATGCTGCGGCAAGTGTGACGGCGATGGGGTGGCCACCTCATAGGAATGGACGACGAGCGACAACCCAAACGACTTTTCTACGGAGATGTCGCTACGGGTGCTCGCCGACAGGGAGGTCAAAAACAACGCTACAAGGACACTTTGAAGAAATTGCTGAAGCAACTGCAAATCACCTCGGCGACCTGGGAGAACCTTGCACAGGATAGACCACATGGAGAAGATCCGTGAAGACTGGTTCAGCAATCTATCAGGCCAACCGGATCACCGCCGCCAAAGCCAAGAGAGCGGAACGAAAGTCACCTGCGACCCAAACCAACATCGTCGACGCCCAGGCCCTGCCAACATGCCTGCGCTGTCAACGAATTGTCTGCGCGCAACTCGGCCTGGTTGGACATCTTCGGACTCAATGCACCAACCAACAATACGACAATTCCAATTTCTACGTCAAATTCTGCAAACTCTACATCAGACTCCCCCGCCCTCACTCCTGGCATCAATTCCATTACTCCCACCATCATAGAGAGCACATCCCTCTACTCATCGCCTGTTTCCCCACCACAGCAACCACAATCGCCTTTGACTTCACTACCACCATCATCAGCGATGGGGAATCCATCCTAAACTGTCCTGAATGCAACCGCACATTCACCTCACGCATCGGCCTGGTTGGTCACTTGCGAATCCATCGTAGAGAGACCGGTGAATCAATGCCTGAAGCACCAACAAACAGCAGAGATCGTTGCCTCCACTGTCCTCGTGCATTCACTCATCGCATGGTCTTATTCGGTCACATGCGCATCCATAACAGCGAAATTCACCGAAATGCTTACAACACTGATATATCATGCACACCCTCCGCTTCGGCCATTCTTTCGGCCACTGTCATCCCCACTAACAAAAATGACATCCCCAAGCCTCAATTGATTTCTCCTGCCCACAATGCATACACACACGCATCGGTCTGGTCAGTCACCTGCGAAACAATCGCACGGGGGCTGGTGAACCATTGCCTGGGGCTCTGACATACAGTCGCCGCACCCGCCTCCACTGCCCTCACTGCTCCCGCACATTTACACACCGCATATGCCTATTAGGACATATGCGCCTCTATGACAACCTGCGGTAAACCACCGGAGGCTAAGCCACATCAGCGCACACCATCTACACAAATACATAGACAACACCCTCACAATCATCATATTGTACCTGATAAAATCACGGTTTCTTAGAAACCGTGGCTTGGAAGGCTGCCAATCTGACTCGTACACCAAACCACGCCGTCGGCCCAGTGTATGTGCTGTGTGTGTCGAGTGACTGACCAGTGGACTGATAGATGGCGATGGCTCCTCCATATCCCCTTGAGTACTAAATCCTCGTCTGCGCCTTATGGGGCCAGGTCGTGCTGTGGGGCACGAAGATGGGTACGCCAACACGTCAGCCAATGTGCCCACTCCCACCTAAGACAACTGACTGGTTTGGATGGTGGTCTGATTGTGGTGGGTTGGGGAGAGAGTGCGGTGAACAGCTCAGCGCATTTTCATCGCTCTAAAAAATCTGACGCGCTTGGAACTATCACGGTGCACTCAAAGCCGTGGATTGGAAGGTTACCATTGACGGGATAACTCGGACCGCGTGGTCAGCTCAATGTGTGTTTTGTGTGGAGTGGCTGACTGGCGGACTGAGAGTCAGACTGCAATGGCCCCTTCTTAATGTGGCCTTTATGGCACTCCCTCTCGGTGGGATCCGAGTCAGGTGTGGTGGTAACCCAAGGGCGGCTCCGGCCGCGCACGCCACCTGTGCCGTCTGCCACCTCCGGTTTTCTTGACTCTGTCTTGACACCGGGCTCATGTGGGGGAGGAGGAGAGATTGTGGTAGCTGTAGCGCAAGTCATCTATCACTTAAAACTAATTCACGCGAAAGTCACCGTCCCTTCACCTCCTGCTGTGGAGCATACGGTGGACCTCGTCGAAATCGACGCTCGAACTGTTATATTCGGTTTTGTGCCTCAGTTTGGCCAGAGCAATCAGCCACTTGGGGTGCGCTCAGGCGAACGCATTTTCCCACACCAGTGTCCGTGAGCCAAAGGGCCAAGCCATCATCACGCCACACCCCAACACGTGGGACGAAATTACAGTGGATAATGACACGCATGCCGGCCATCAGACAATTAACGCACCAGAGCACAGTCATCATCGCTGAAGGGGAGCCGTTAATTGCTATAGGCGTGCAGTAGCATAGCGACTGAATCTTACAAATACTGCAACTCCCTGTCAATGAATTACCCGTATCTGACACTGTCTCTGAGGTTGGGTTCGAGTTGGAATCCAAAGCGTCAGGCGAATAAAGTTTTGTCCTAGCGATCGCATCTACGTCTACTGAATTACTTCCTAGGACTCGCATTTTCGCTTGTGTCAGTTCCCTCGCACCTCGCGGTTCATTGCAAATTGCTACAAACTCGTGCGTCATCGCCCCAGACGTGCCTTAAGGCGATGGTGCTTGCGGCCCTAACTTTTTCCCTGATGTCGACTCTACACGAACTCGTGAAGATCGTTTCTGGCTCCTCTGTTTGTAGTCTGAGAAATTAGCAATGACGTTATCAAAGTCACTTCTCTGGCATTTCTAGAATAAACTTCATGATTTCTTTGGTCCTTTCCTCGATTGACCCTAAGCGTACTGATGATACCCTCAAGGGTTTCCGTTTATAGCATCCTTGACTGTTTTGCTAATGGCTAGTCAATACACATTGTGATCACACCTGCGGTGGTGAAAATTAGCCACTGTCTTTAGATGATTTCTCCCATGATGAGGAGCATTTTTAAGTATCATACGCTCTCATCAGCAAGTCGGTTATAGCTCACGCGTATGTTTTTCTCCCCGGAACGACAGTTTTTTCTCTTTAAAAACCCGCAAACCCCATTCAACATATAACTTTTCCATAAAAAATGCCAAATTAGTTTTTTTTTACCGTCTGCTCTTTTTACTTATTTTTTTGACCACACTGCTTTGTGTCATTTGTCGTTGCCAAGTCACAAATTAACTGTACATTAATTTACACCACTTAATTTTTTTCAATAACAGTGCCCTTTCGGGTACTCAAATAAAAAAACATAAAGTGGCTGTAAATTGCAATAAATAAAGGAGGTAATTGTTGTCTCTTCTAAGGGTGAGGTCAAAGCAGCTTGACTGTTGCCCATTTCGGAACCAGGTTTCAATTTTGACGTGTTGCGAAGAAGCTCGTCATCAACTCACTGGCGTTATTTCTATTCCAATGAATTTTCGGGTTGCGAGCACTACATAGAGTCCCGATCGATGTATGGAGAGTTGAAATCTACAAGTATTAATAACAACAGATTTGCTTTACCTTCGTGCTAAGTGCTCCGTCCGTTGCCCTGGGGATCGATATCCCACGGCAATATGGAGTTCCGGTCGGTTTGTGACTTTAAATTTACAACATAGTATTTCGCAAAACGTGTTCGTATTGGGTTTCAGACCACACAGAATGTAGTCAATGCCAATCAATGTCAGTTTCAGGTCATGTGGACAAGCTGAAATCCGTCCAATCTTACTTCTGCGTCTTTGTTTTGCTTATTCAACCAGCTTTCTGTTAGAGCTATGAAGTTGGATTGAAAATGGTCCATGACAAGTTTGATTTTATTAATTTTGTTGAACAGACTATGCGCATTTTCTGAACATTATTGCCGTCTTTTTTGGTCACTCGATCTCTGGAGATTGTTGCTTCTTGTGCCTGACGATTATTGCTGGATGTTTCGCAACTCTCTTTTAGGTTAAAATGTATAGGCATTTGGAAGAGCTGTTGAAAGGCGTGGTTGCCATCAATTTTACCGGATATTCCCATTAAAAAGATCATACCGTTTTTAGGATATTATCGTTTACAGTTTTAAGTTTATTTTTCCCCTCATATTGATACCTTTTAAATTCTGTTAAAAGTGTCCTCATTACATCCTATCAGTGGGAGAGTAACCCGGCTAAAAAAGCGCACCAATCTGAATTTTTCGGAGTCCGGACTTTTGGGAGAGCCGTAAATCCATCTGTTGTTTGATTCGCAAGACGAATTTCAACGGTCTTGGTCGCAAATTCTTCGTTTCATTCCTAACGAGAGGCCTTAATCCAAGGATCTTTTGGATTTCTACTATCAAACCTCGTGTTTGATTAAAATTCAATAAAGATTTGAATATCAACAGACCCTGTTCTACCCTTTCGTTTGGGGTTTCACCAGTGGCCTCCGGGACTCCCTGAACTAAAAGACAAAATGATCTGTCAGGGAAAAATCCGATTTCTGCATCCTGCTTTTATTTAGTGTTTGAGGGTTGAATAATGCACATTGTTACTGCCTTTTTGGCTGTGTTCAAATAAGTCTTCGTCAATGGGCGTACTAATTGATCCTCAGAAATAACTTTGAATTTTTAAAACAGCGCAAGTTCTGTTGATACTGCATTCGCTCGAATGACTGCCGGGGAGCCGAATTTTCGGTTTGTGGCGTCCAGGTCTGTGTATAAGTCGCAGGCATCTGTGATGAACATTTTTCATCCTACCGTTCGGTGCGTCATCCAGCAACGATGCAGAATTTGTATGTATCCAGAGCATAACCGATTCTGCCTGAGCTGAATGACAATGGTAAGACGCATGAGCTGGCTTTATCTCCCTATCGAAGGAAAGAAATGCCTACTGGTTTACTGAGCACTGTGGATGGCATGCCTTTGAGCTCCACATTCGTTATGCTTGAAGAGATTATGTTTGCAAACTTAAGGTCTTTTATGGTATTGGTGCGGTCACTGGGGTTGTTTTGCAACGAAAAAATGTATTGGGCATTTCTTGATTCAAGCTACCCATCTCCTTCTTCGTCAATAGGAATTTTTGTAGGAGACGTAAACAACCAATACACTTTTTGTCCTCGTAGGTGACATTCATTAATTTTATCAAGCTATTTGCACGCTTGGCAGGAGGAAAATTAATAACAGGATACCTGTGTTTGCCATTCATTTCTTTTTTTACAATGTTTTGTCCGTTTTCCGTGCGGATGTGGCTAAGCGGTTAGCAGACCTTTCTTTGGCGAGGTTTCGTGACCTCAATATTTTTCCCGTACAGCTGAATCGTGAGCTTCTCTCTTTTCCATACTTCTTTATTCTATGCGGATGCGTTTAATTTATAAACCCTGTTAAATAAATGAACGATGTGCAAAAGTATTCAGCAGACAGACATGTAAGATGAATGCAATGTTTCAGCCTTTGTTGTGATTTCCCCTTCACAATTGAGAGCAGATTAAAGCAGGAAACAGCTGGCATGCATTTTTGAAGCAGATGAACGATTAAACTTGTACTTCTCATAAGAATAACCTCTATGACGTGAAATAACCCATAACAACGCGCCATTCGGAGAGCCACATAGTCGTCACATCCAAGTAAATAACTCCCAAATTTATAAAAAGTGCATCCGAGTGTGTGTCATTCGAAATTCTCCTTCAACTCTTGCTTATTTTGTGGCTCACTGCTGCACCCTTACGATTAAGTTGTTATCCTGCTAAATCAACGGTTTTAGGACTGGGTCGCGTTTGCGGCATGTGGCCTTAAAAACGTACCGAAGACTTCAGAAAAGCAAGCTTCGTTGAAAACTGTAAATGCTCGCATGATGGCGTACCATTTTGAATTTGCGAGTTTACCCACGTCTTTCATCCTAATGCCGTGATCTTTCGGTGCTTTTGCTTCTCACAGTGGTAGAAGAGTTACACATAAGGTACCGTCTTTCCATTTCACAGACGAAGGAGGGTAACTTTTAACGATTTGAAGGACATGAGCCATCTGTGTTAAAAGGCGTCAAGCTGACGAACGTTTTCTTGGTCGACACCCTGGTGGATGCCCTTCTATATTTGCATATCATCTGCAAACGTGGCACACTCACAGTCCAACTCCTATACACAAGCATACATTCACAAGAGAAAGAGAATTTGTTCAAAAACTGAACCTTGTGGGACTCCAGTCTCTATAACTGGTCGACTTGATCCCTCTCCTTCTACATTTAGGAACGGCCACTGAGGAAATTTTCAATCAAAGTAAGACGTTTGTTCCTGATATCCATCATCCTCAACTATTGCAGGAAAAATGGTATGAAACACTATCAAATACGTTCTGGTTATCAAGGTAGGCCACATGCACCATTTCTTTTTCGTCAATTGTTTTTGTCCAGTATTGCATAGAATAACATCGTTATAAACAATCTTCTCCTACGAAATACGTATTGTGCATTGGACAAGAGTTTCTTGGTTTCTAAATAAATAATTTACTCCTTTTTGCTGATCCTCTTTATAATCTTTCAGCAGATGAAGCTCAGATTGATGGGCTATGTACATGGTCGCAAGTGCATGAGTACCAGTTTTGTGAAATGATGTCATGTGGGCTGTTTTCAGGTATGTGGGCTGAATTCCTACATAGAATGATTTCTGGCCCAGCAGGGACACCGTTTTGGAGAGTTCTAAAGTATGTTTTGAATAACACGTTTGGTGGAATGTCATCGGGGCCGGGAGAATAATTCAAGCTTTTTTAGTTAGGCATTAATCGCATCTTCTCGAAACAGAATATCCTAAATACCTGGCGCTCGCATTGTTTCGATATAAGGTGCAATAAAAAGGCCCTTATTGGTGAAAACCGACTGAACGAACAGATAAAACACATTGCCTTCGATATCCTAACAGTTTGACCAGGAAAGTTCTCCAAGTCAAGCACTGTCGGAAATCTTGGCCTACACAACCAACCACGCCAATCCGTTCCCTAACGGCTCTCCAGGGTTTCTGAGGACTTTTGTTCGACTAGGACAGCTCTCTAAATAGAGCAAACTGCCGGAAAACTTGGCTTGGCCTACATAACCTACCAGTCAAATCCAGGCTCTAACTGTTCGTCAGGCTTTCTGTGGGGTATCTACAAAACAGACTGAGTCGTTCATTATCCATATTCTGTCTAACTGATTGTGAAACTTCTATGGAGTACCTAATTATAACAAAGTCTTTTAACAAGTCTTTTAACTAGCAGACGTAGTAAAGAACGTTCGAGGGATTTCACTAATTTGCAAAAAGGCGGAGTAGATAATTTATATACTGCTTGTGTAAAACCGCTGGTAGTGTAAACCTACACCTAGCCACTCGTTAATTCTGAAGTCACCACATAAGAATTCAAAAATTCACACGACAGGCCGGAATTGAACCTGTGACCACCAGCGCGTTGGCGAGGTTCGCTAACCACTTGACCACCTCATCACGTCGGTGGGCGCTCTTTCAAATTAATATACACGCTAGTGACAACACTGCTATTTGTGGAGGCTGTCAGAAACTGTGCATCAAGCTAAACCAACTCTAGGATGAAATGAGGCAAATACAATCTGCGCTAAAAGGGACATCTAAAGCAGTAGACGCCACTCAGGAGTCCACTGAGCGACTTACCAGCAGCAAAACCATTGCTACTCGTTCAAATGTTATACCAACAACAACTCGTAGGTACAACAAAGGCCACGGATAGAAAATAAGTTTCATAATACAGGGACTACCTGAATCAACAGCTACTACTCTCGTAGACCGATATTCTAAAGACTTGAACCGCTTTCATGAACTCCTGAACAATATGCTGGAATCTAATGCGTCGATTGAACTGGAAAAAATCTTTCGCCTTGGAAAACGGCCCGAAAGTCCATCTGAATCAACACTTCCTAGGCCTCTAAAAGTTATCTTGACCGGTAGCCAGGAAGCCAGTCTCATTCTGTCTAAGCGCTTAAAGTTAAAATACTCAAACCCTGGAGTTTTTTTTTCAACAGGACTTCTCACCCGCGGAGCGGAAAGAAACGCCATCAACTTGTCATCGAAATAAGACGGTGGCTATGCGAGGGGGGAACAAAGTTGGTTATTTACAAGAACCAAGTGATCCATCGTCTATTGTTCTCCCCTGGGACAGGCCCGTTCTGGATTGCCACGCAGTTGACCCAGTAAACAGGGGCTCGCGCCTGACTGTTTGCATTTTCCAAGCAAACCGAAAACTTACATTCCTGTACACCAATACACAGAGTATATTATCAAATCTCGACGAGCTTAAGATTCATGTCTGCAATCTGTCTCCAGATGTAATTTCCGTAACAAAAACGGGGTTGTCCCAACAAGTGGACAACCGGGAGGTAACTATGGCTGGTTACCAACATTTTAGAAAAGACAGGAAAGAGCGTCACGGAGGCGGCATAATCACATACGTGAACAGCAAACTTGCAGTTTTAGACAAAACGTATAAACTCGCGTCTACTTCCGAGGCGATATGGCTTTCCGTAAAAGTGCCAGGTGCATCGAGTCTAGATGTCCTGACAGTCTACCGCCCACCGAGCAGAGACCCCGTAGCCAATGCTTACATGCTAGAGGAGCTTGAAATGATTGCTACACGGTTGGATGTCCTGATCATGGGTGACTTCAATGCGCCTCTTATCGACAGGAGCTCGACCTGCGCACATAGTTCTGACATAGCCTATGACGGTTGCCTTCTGAGCACGACGCTAAAGCTACTTCTCACACAGCACGTCACTTTTCCAACAAGGATGTGCGAAGGACAACAGGCCAATTGCCTGGAAGAAGTTCTCATGAAGTATTACGACAGCATCGACGAAGTGTCCTGTCTACCGCCGCTTGGTAAAAGTGACCACGTGGTACTGCGATGGGAGTTCTCACTATTTTGTTTACCAGCAAGACCCACAACAATCAGAAAGAATATATGGCAAGGCGATTTCGGTGGAATGAGGGCCGAACTCATGCGCACTCAGTGGGAAACTTTATTCTTTGGAAACATAACCGAGGACTGGGAAACGTTCCGGGACATACAGCACAGGCTCATCGAAAATCACTGTTCGATTTTGAGAAAAAGGTTAACCAACAGCCGGCGATGGCTTACGCAGGCCTTAAAAATCGAAGTTAACAAAAAGCGGAGATTGTGGAACAAATCGCTTACGGACGGAACTCCTGCATCTCTAAATGTGTACAAAATGCAGAGAAATCGGGTCAAGGGCCATATTTTTAGAACCATACAGGCTTTCGAAGTGGACCTGCTGAACCGGGCCACCGTGAACCCGAAAATGTTTTACGGTTACCTCAGGCAGAATACACGGAACGAGAATACGAAACCCTGCTGTGGACCGCCGAGTGCATTTAACTTACTGAAGACGGTGCGAAGGCTGATCTTCTTTCGGAATTTTTCCAGTCTGTTTTCACAAAGGAAACGAGATACGATCACCCTAACGATGGCTTCGAAATGGATACAATAAACGAGACTGTTAATTTCATCGACACTACTGTCCTCAATGAATTTTTGAGGTTAAAGGAATCTTAGTCTCCTGGTCCCGGTGAAGTACCTACCATGCTGTTGAAAGAGCTCGCGAGAGAGTTGGCAAAACCACTCTCTACGCTTTTCCAAACATCCTTCCAGACCGGAAGTCTACCAGCCGACCTGAAATCCGCATGGATTACGCCGCTTTATAAGGGTGGAAGCCGAGCCTCTGCAAACAATTATCGACCGATCAGCCTAACTCTAGTTTGCTGCAAAATCATGGAAAAAATAATTAAGCAACAACTAATGCAGTTCCTAAAACAAAATAATCTGCTATCCGAGGTCCAGCATGGTTTCCGTAGAGGTAGGTCCTGTGTCACAAATTTTCTCTACTATTTAGAATGTTGGACTGAAGCGGTTGATAGAGGAAATACGGTGCAAGCAGTTTATATCGACTTCAAAATGTTTTTGATAGCGTGCCGCACCACCGCCTTCTTTATAAACTTTCAACCGAATAGGCGTAAGGGGTAGACTTTTGACATGGATAGAAAACCTCTTAACTAATCACTCAAAAACTGTCAATATCAGCGACAAACAGTGGACCAAATTTGAGGCTGAGAGTGGTGTTCCCCATGGTTCTGTTTTCGGCTCTATTTTGTTCATTGTCTACATCAACGTTTGTGCCAACGAACTGCACTGCGATATTGCCAGGTTTGCCGATGATCTCAAAATTTGGCGCGTCATTCAAACTACTGTTGGCTAAAGAAAAATTTGCAGGAAAACTTAAATTGACTCAAGAAATGGTCAAATGACTGGCTCTTGCCGTTTAATGAGAGCAAGTGCAACATCATACGAGTCGGAAAAGCAATCCTTCGAACCGTACGGTTTACAGTCTGAATGGCATTCCATTGAAAGAAGTGGATGCCCAAAATGACCTAGGAGTCTGGATCACGCCCTCGCTTAAACCCTCCCTAAATTGCGCAAAGCTAGCGAAGTCAGCTATGTCGCTTCTGTACCTCGTTAAACGAGCTTTCGCAGCCTTCACTACCGACTGCTTTACTCAAGTCTTCGGAACATTCGTGCGGCCACAGTTGGAGTCTACTATCCAAGGTTGGAGACCCTGGGTGACGAAGGACATCAACATCCTCGAAAAGGTCCAAAGGCGAGCAACAAAACTTGTCCTTGGTCATAAATAGGTGTAAATAGGTTTATTGATTTGGCACTGCTTGGGCGCCGTCAAAATGAATAGAAAACAGGAAAAACCTAAAAAAACTCCTTTTTTCATTTACCAATTTTGCTTTGGTTTTTGTTTGCTTAAAAAGCAGTGTTCGAATTGAAGAGTTTGTTGTAAGTAAAAAAACCTGTTTTCTAAGCTTAAGAAATAGCAAAATTTTTAGTTAAAACAGCTATACAGAATGGGGATGAATGTATCAGGGTAAGAATGTTTAGAGCCAAGACTAGTCTGTTATTAACGTTCGAGAGTATTCATTCGACAGAGGTAGAAACGTCTGCGATCGATTCGACGGGATAAGTACTTCCAATCAGATGCGAGCGCAGTCGATTCCGGTGTGGGGTCTGCCTACTAATTAGACTTAGTTTACTGATTGCTAAAAAAGGTGAAAAAAGATTAGAAGCATGAAGAGTTCAACGGTAAGAAACTTTAAATTCAGTCCTACAGTCTTCATATTTGTATTATATAACAAAGTGTTAATTATGTTTGATATAGCTGTATGAAACAGCTGGTACCATTCGTTTCCTAAAGCTATATCAAAACCTAGGCGTGCTGCTCGTTGCGCATTCGAATTAAGTAGAGTGTAAATGATGTTAAAAACCAAATAAATATATTACTAACAGACTGAGATAAAAATAATAGGTTTTGCAAGTTCGTTTTAAAGTAAACTGTTTAATTATCATAAAATTATATATAAAAATAAAGACGCTATCCAAAAAAATTTTAAATGTTAAGTTATCATAATTTTTTTAAAATTAGTTTTAAAGATAGAAAAAAAGCCTGAAATGGCTATCACCGTCATTGGAAGCGCACGCAAAGTACGTTTGGATTTGCAGCTTGACTTCTTGGTGCAGATACGGCAGCTCATCGGGAGGTCTCAGAATATAATAAGTTCTCGCAGATAGTAACCACCACGTTGTAAAACGCGTGATTCCCGAAGTTGGCATCATCAGAGCCCTTTCGGCCCGAATTCCATGTTAAAGAACTAAGTTGAAAAATGTTCTATCATATTCAAAAATAGATGTGTGGTATTATTTAACAGATATTGTTTGATTTTTATTTTAAATTCTTTTTCTGATAGAACTTGGCAGGACATTCCATATTGTAGCGTATCTTATGGAATAGAAGTTGGATCGTTGGGCCTTTTTGAATTGAGGAATTTTTATCATATTTTCATAATTTCTAGTGTCTCGGGGGCCATTTTGATTTGTTAGTATGTTCATTCTGAGAATATCTTGGTCGTGTGTGATTTTGAATATAAAAGTGAGAACATTTTTGAGTCTTCTGATCCAAACGGGTTGAAGACCATATATATTCTAAAGTTCCATGTATGAGCCTTGAATGCAATCACATTTGGATAAGGATCTGTTAAAGCATCTCTGAATGGCTTCTAGTTCTTTCGGCTATCTGATGGAATTATGCCAAAGAAAATTGAGCAGTAATCCAGGAGAGTTAAAACGTACAGTTTATATAGTCATGTCTTTAGGGCAGGTGGCTTTTGGTGATATTTTTTTACCGAGGGGAGATAAATCAAGATTATTTGTATAGCTAAGACCTAAGTTTTTTATTGATGTTGTCTCAGTTATTTCCTGATTATTGAAAATTATGGGTTGGAAGTTTTTGTGAACCAAAAATCAGGAGATGACATTTACTTGGAGAGAATGGCATTTTGCCATAGAGTACTCCATCTCGCTTAGTTTTTTAAGATCAATTTCAATCGTTCTATGCATACTGGCTACTGTATGCTTGTTATATGCATATGCAAGTTTTACGTCGTCCGCATATAAAAATATTTCAGCTGACGTTGATATAGAGGATGTCGTGAATGTATATAAGAAATAGGAGGGGACCTAGGATAGTCCCTTGAAGTACTCCACTACTAATAGCAGATGGTTCTGAGACCACGTTTCGAATTTGTACTACCTGATATTGGTTTTGAAGGTATGATTAAAGAAATTCGAGAATAGGAGACCCAATCCCATGACTTATTAGCTTTACTAGAAGCCTTTGGTGGGGGACTTTATCGAACGCTTTTTAAGGTCAAAGTATATCGTAGCTACCGTTTTTCCGTCATCTCTGTTACTTGAAACGAATTTAAGGAAGGTGAGATGGCAGGACTGTCATGACTTTTAGGTAAGAAAGCGTGTTGAGAGGAAGGTATGAGGTTAGCGTTGGTTAGATAATTAAGCATTTGGTTCGAAATTATTTTTTAAAGGATTTTTGCTATAACCTGTGTTCGATGAACATGACTATAGCTTTGTGTATCAGATCGGTTCCCGTTTTTAAATATTGGTGTTATGCTAGAGTATTTCCAGATTTCTGGATATATAACATTCAATTGCAGTAAGGAGAATAGACTTGACAGCAGTATTGGAGCATATATAAATATGCTTCAGTATGCAAGGTGGGATTTTATCCGTTCCATAAGAGGTGGAATTAGAAAGTTCTCTGATAGCTTTTTTGTTGGTTTCTTCGCTAAAACAGATCTCATTGAGGGTAAATGCTGTCATGTTTGTTGGTTGGGGTATCGGCTCCTCCTCAACTGAATAGTTGCCTGAGAAGTACTTATGGAATAAATTTGCTATTTGTTTATCGTCCGTTATTACTTGTCCTGTGTCATCAATCATGACTTGGGGACCTGGTTTTCGATTAGTGTTCATTTGTTTCCGAAAGATCTGGGCTGTTTTTTCAAAGGACTCAATGGCCAGGCGTTCCACTGCTATGTTTTTGTTTGCTTCCATTTTTCACCTAGATCATGAATTTCTCTAATTCGTCTGAGTGTGGATAAATAAACTAAACTGAGGGATCATTAAGTTGTTTTTTTTTTAGTTTTTTTAGTCTCTTGGAAAGGAAGTTAGGAATTTGTGACTTATACGGTAATCTCTCATCTATTAAGGTATCTCGAATTATAAAAAGGGTAGAGTATAAAAGTTTAACAGCTTCCGTCGCGGATGTCGTTAGAAGATATGAACTCCAGTCTAGTGACCTTACATAGCTGTTCATATAGTCAATTTCGAGTTTTTTCGGATTAATGTAAATGTAACTAGAATCTGATGTTTCTTTTATGTTTAGAGGGAGCATTTGTTATTATTGCCTTATAATCACTTTCAAAGGTTATGCTGTCTCACAGCCTTATAAAACACGGCTGTCGAATCTCAATCTCTTTCCCTTGCGCTTTAGGCAGCTTTGGGGGGAACTGATACTAACATCCTGCATACTATGCGTCCAGGACTGTTGTCTCGTCCCAGGTGATTTCTTCGAGTTAGCAACAACAACGAACTTGAGAGGTCATCCTCTCAAATTACGTGTGACTGGAGCAAGGCTAGACACTCGGAAGTGTGACGTCAGCAAATACCGTATTTATGCTGCTACTAGCTATATTTGAGTAACATTTATTTATGTTTGTTATTTTCGTTCCAGGGCTTGCACTCTCCCATAATTCCCATGCTGGGGTCCTCGAGGTATTCGCTGCGTAATTATTTGGTCACCTTGGTGACATAGTGGGTGTTCGCATCACCTGGACCTGGCGGATCACGTCTATGAGGTGTATGAACATTCTCCCATGGTTCGAGCCGGAATGGACCGAGGATGATCTGGGCATATATCTCCGCCTTTGAAAACCCTCAACGGACTCTGCAATCACCAAAGGGAGCATCTGGCTGATTCAAGTGACCTCCGCAATGCCCCCCGTTGGACCCATCCCCAAGGGCGACGGTTTTTTCTCCTCAATATCACCGGGAGTTTTGTTTTCACTGTCTGCTCTATTTCCACTATGTTGGCCTCACCAACATATCGAGATACTATTTTTTTGATACCACAACTCGCTTGTACAAATAGGGAATTCAATGGTGACTCAACTTCATCCCCTCAAACATACTGATACTGACATTTTTAAACCATCAGTACCAGAACCAGCCTTTATGAAATGAATTTCAGATCTAGTCTGGAATACTGCTCGTTTCTATTTGGCCTTTTGCACGCTAGTGAGCGTAAGCAGACAAAATCGGTCCGGTATTTCTTCTGTAAAATGGTTTTCCGTTCCAAACACCCAAATATGTCCTACAAAAAATGCTTTGAGCTTACTAACCTCGACCCGTTTTAGCTTCGAAAATTAAAGAAGGAACTATTGCTACTGTTTAAACGTTTAAAAAGTTGAGCTTTAATCATCTTACTTCTCTGTGGCAGCTCAACTAGTTTTCGGTTCACCAGTCAGTTAACGCAATAGCCATCTGGAATAACCTACCCAGAAGTATCAAATTTCATAAAAACACGCAGCACCACATAATTCAAGACGCCGTAGGAAACCCTACAACTGAGGGTAAGTTGACGGCCAATAGCTTCAATTTTTTTCTTATCCAGAAATTTTAGTAAACATTCTGTCGCTCTCTTTCCGAACATACGGGTTTGGACCGATCAAGTCCTCGAAGCCCTTACTTTTAACCTCTGGGGTATGACTGTAGCCATTCGGTGATTTCGTCAATCTTAAAAACCTGAAAGCAGATGGCATCCCGGTTAGCGTTCTTAAGGCTGCTGCAAATGACATATTTACATCCTTTCTGTATAAGATATTAAATCTTGCTCTTGAAAGCGAAACCTACCCTAATTTATGAAGGGAATCGCACATTCTGCTTATACCCAAACACGGCCGATCTACGTCATTTGACGACTTTTGGCCAATTAATACACTGCAAGCACCCTCGAAGATCTTGGAGACCTTGATCAAAGACAACATGATGCGTAACCTAACAGAGAATATTGTACTTTATGCGGCTTAGCATGCATTCTTCGATAAAAAAATATCATGTAACGCCTGACAGCTCTCTTTCTTTGATCATGTGCTACAATCAAGTGACAGAAGTTTTGCAATTTGCACCGTTTATTTCCATTTCACGTAAGCTTTTGATCGTGATGACCATGAACTCTTCCTGCTGAAACTTGCCTTCTTCGGCTTAGGTAACAAACTTCCGAACTTAATATCCTTCTATTTGAATGCTTGCCCACAATCAGTTAAAAGTTTCGATGTTAGCTCCAAACCCTAGCACGTGAGGAGTGCAGTTATTCAGGGTAGCATGCTCGGCCCGCTTCTATTTTGCCTTTTTGTCAACGATGTTCCTGATTGTTTTCAGTATGGAAGACCCTTTATGTACGCTGAAGATATAAAAGCTGCCCATCAATATAAACTGATGGTGATGAAATTACTTGAGATGTTCTGCTGACCCTGTTACCCGTAATTCCTTCCATTTTTTATTTTTCTTCTTTAACTGCCTGTTAAGATCTCTTGTTAACCAGGCAGGATGACTTGTCATTTTGTACCTTCACCGGTCAAAGGCGATACATCAGATCGAGTGAAATCATCTTAAACGATCCCCAGTCATCCTCCGGATCCCTTTTAAGCAAAAAAATCCATTTCACGGAAATCAGTTCTTTCTTAATCGCGTTTAAATCAGCCTTCTTTATAGTTCGCTTGCCTTCCGTTATCTTCTGGTGGTGAAAATCAATTGAGTAATCCGATAAAGCGTGGCATGGTCACTCTTACCGAGGGCTGCCATAGAATACACATTATCAATGTTAGATAATTCCTTCGTAATACTAGGTTCAGGCAATTGGCTCTCTGGTTCTGTCTTAATCTCGTTAGTAAGATGACCTTATGTGCCAGAGGTTGGTCGAGAGTGAGATCCATCAGCATGCGGCCAAACAAAGTTGGCACACCAGTAACTGTCACATTTACTCAGATTTGCCGGCACCCAAGCAGTGCCAAATCAAT
This sequence comes from Schistocephalus solidus, assembly GCA_017591395.1. Taxonomy (NCBI): domain Eukaryota; kingdom Metazoa; phylum Platyhelminthes; class Cestoda; order Diphyllobothriidea; family Diphyllobothriidae; genus Schistocephalus; species Schistocephalus solidus. Next base: position 63,224 of record WEDG01001194.1, on the reverse strand, counting down.
AAAACAATTAATTTATTTACTGTAGGCGCATTTAAATCTTTAGCAATAAGCACTTCCTGGTGACTAGCCACTTCCTTAACCAAATAAAGGAGTGACTCATCAGCTGCAAATGGAATGTTTGGTTGTCTGTATATCGTCAAGAATGGTAGATTTTTGAAATTGTTTTTTTTATTTTTATCCATTGAAATGTATATCCAAGAAGGAGGATGTGCGCTAGTTTGACTGGTGAGTTACCTGTGCTTACGTGCATGGCCCCTCCACCTCATTGTCCATCTTTCAAAAATCGCTGTCCACGATTTTGGCTTTGAGTCACGTTTACGTAACGGCAATGACATTGAGGGTGAGGTCGGAAATTGGTGTGGCTCAACGAACTCCACCTCAAATTAAAACATAGGAGTTTTTTTACTGTTTCTTGTGTACTTCACCGTATATGTCAAAGATTGTGGACTGTTGTTTTAAAAATAGTAAATCGTTCTGAATCGGATATGCCTACTATATTACTCATTTCTGCTGTTATTATGGCTGTCCACAAAATGCAGCAATTATACACTTTGTATTTATTCATACCGCGATACTAAGTTTGTAATGACAAGGCTCTCTGTGCCTTAAATACACAATTTATTTATTTAAGTGATGTCCCACAAGGCTCTGTTTTAGGAGTGTTACTCTTCTTAGTGTACATCAACGACTGCGTTGACGACTTGGATTGCAGAGCTGTCATAGTTAAGTAAAGTTGGATGTATTTAAGAGAAATAGGCATGTCATTTGAAGACCCCATTAATAGAAAAAATTAACTGCGAAATTGCAGTAGAAATACATGTCATTGCAGAGTAGGGAATAACATATTCAAAAAGAAAGAAAATTGTTTTTAACAGTCGAGTCTGGGCACAGTTTCGATGATTACCTATGTCAAATAATAGCTATCACCATTATATGCATGTTTGTGCAAATCGTTTGCATGATGTAGCAGTTCTTTCCTGTAAGATAGAACGGTAATTGTCAAGCTAATATAAATGCAGTATATGCTCGAGTGTGGCAGTCGTGTCCGCCCGTTTGACGTGCTCTGGCAGTTCGATCCAGGCACTGTAAGCTCGCTGCGAAAACGGATGGCGACGAACATCCAGGTTGGATAAGGCTCATCGAATATATTGAGTTAAAAATACATATGTTACTATACATTACTGAGTAACATATTGCATATATATAAAAATGTGGCTTCACAGGCTAAGAGGCTGTCTGAGGAAAAAGGACTAGCTGAAGAGGGTTAATTTGCCGAAAACCCTTCGTTAAATATTGCAAAACTCTTTTTGCGCACAGTAGAAGCGCAGATAAAAACTCTGTACCATGTACGTCCAGACGCTTTTGGAAACCCTATAGCTGACACTAAGTTGGCGGCCGATAGCTTTAATGCGTTCTTGTCCAGAACTTTTAGTGAACATTCGGTCGCCCCCTTTCCAAATATCCGGGTTTGGACCGGTAACGTCCTCGAAAGACATAGCTTATACCCTCTGGGACGTGACCATAGCCATTCGGCGTTCTCGTCAATCTTCAAACCTTCGCTCAGTGGTGTCGCACATGACTCTTTTCGCTTTCTTGGCACAAGTGCTCCGTTATGGTTTAGTGGTGACAACCATCAGCACTCATCTAAGCATAGATGTCATGACCAAAATGTGCCTTGGGTTGTAAAGGATCTTGGCATATCATATTCTAGAAGTGATAATATGTCAGAGCACTGTGCCCTGATTGTCTTGAAAGCACGCCAAACTACTGGGTTTATTCTCCGAAATTTTAAAACTGTCAATATAAGGACCAGCCTTTACAAAAAATATGTCAGACCTAGACTGGAATACTGCTCGTTTCTATTCAGCCTTCTGCACGCGAGTGATCGGAGGAACATAGAATCAGTCCAGCATTTCTTTACTGAAAGAGATTTTCCTTCAGAGCACAGAAACCTGTCATTCCAACAAAGCTGTGAGCTAACAAGCCTCGACCCGTTGTGGCTTTGTAGATTACAGAAGGGACTATTTTTACTGGCTAAACTTTTGAACAGTTTTACCTTTAACCCCCTTACATCCCTGAGGCCGCTCGATCACTCTCGGCGCACCAGTCCTCGAGATGTATTTTTATTTCTTCCTTTGGCACCCGTTAGATACTGTCAGTTTTTTTCGATTAACGCTATAGCAATCTGGAATAAAACTACCCAAAAATATTACAATTCAGCAAACCTATCTTTTTTTTTATGATAGCTGTCACTAGTTTTCTACATTCAGGACACCTTCCACGAATTTTGGGGGCTGATTCTCTGGAAGCTCTCTTCCGTTCTGATGGCGTCCACAGACTCTGAATCCGATGCCGGACTTCATGCTGAAGGCAATATTGCTGGCTCTGCAGTCCGTTTTCGGGTTATTCCTCAGTCGACAGCGAGCAGCTGTTTGCCAGCATACCTGCTGCTAGTACAGAATACCTGATCCACAACGATCAAAGGAGAAGTACAACACCGTGCACCTGTGTCAATAATTACCTGTCCTGAAATCTATTCCGTTCAATAAGCTGCAGTTTTTTCTCCTGAAAACACTATAAAGAACGATCAGGAGTGTTTTTCACTGTCAGCTAGACCCTATACTGTATATCCCTTTTGACCTTGCCAGTAAACTGACAATAGCTAAACAATAAATTAATTCATTAACTAATCTAATCCGGACGATTTACCGGCAAAGTACTTGTAAGCACTGGCCAACAAACTCTCCAAACCACTAGCGCAAAAATTCAATACGTCATTTGAATCAGGGTACTGCCATCCGAATGGAAGACAGCAAATATATACACCATATACAAGAGTGGGGCTCGATCTAATGTCAACAATTATCAGCCTGTCAGCCTAACCTTTATTTGCTGTAAAATAATGGAATCAATAATTAAGAAGGTGACCATGAAGTTCCTTGAGGAAAACTGAATACTTTCAGAGCTCCAGCATGGCTTCAGACAGAATCGCTCTTGTTTTTCCAGTGTATTGCTCTCCAGAGAGTAGTGGACTCGCGCACTGGACGAAGATCGTAGGGTTGACGTCCTCTACACTGATTTCAAGAAAGCGTTTGACAGTGTCCACACAAACGTCTTATCTACAAATTATCTGAAATTGGCATAAGAGGAATGCTGCAGACATGGATCGCAGATTTTCTTACACGAAGGTTGCAAACTGTGTGCGTCAATACGTCGAAGTAAACACCTACTTCGGTTCTAAGTGGTGTCCCTCAAGGCCCCGTCTTAGGGCCGTTACTCTTCTTAGTCTAGAGCAACGACTGTGTCAAAGACCTGGGTTGCAGCGCCGTCATGTTTGCAGACGATGTTAAATTATTGTGGGTCATCAGATTTGATTCCGAAAGGCACGCACTTCAAAAGGATCTCCACCATCTGAGCAACTGGTCTGCTCGTTGGCTCTTAAATTTTAACGTTGGGAAGCATGTGTTCCTAGGACTGCGTGCCAAAAGGACTAGTAAGGATGATGATTCCTACTAATACATTCTCAATGGGCAGCCCCTTTCAATTGTCGAGGAACAGAAGGACCTCGGTATTCTAATAAAATCCTCACCCAAACCATCTTCACTGTGTTTAAAGGCAGCTAAACGCGCGACACAGGTCTTATTTGCGTTCAGACGTCGATTTGTGAAGATTTGTTAGGAACTCTTCTGAAAAACCTACGGAAACTTTGCTCGATCTTACTTGGAATATGCTCTCCAGGCCTGGCGTCCGTTGTTTAAGAAGGATTATCCTCAGCTGGAACGAGTGCAGGCGAGAACTATGAAGATGGTAAAGAACCTGAGGCATCTGCCTTATGAAGCCAGACTGGCAATGCCGTGTATTTTGACTGACATATGGCAGTACAAATTTTTAAAAGTGTCTTCAAAGGCAATGCCTCTTACCCTTAAATATACTGAACCGTTTCCATTATCATTACTAGGTTAGAAACAAACATTTTTAATTTTGCATCTCGTATAAACTCAGTAAATATATAAAGGAAACGTAATCATCAATAGTTAATCTCTTCATTACATATCCCATCGCAGATGTCAGTTGACCAATGGGATACCATATATCGGCGTACAGACTCTCTCAGGCTTAAAATACATGCCTTGTTTAGCACAAAGTGGCTAATAATTTACCCATACCAACATTGTCACGAGTATGTGCACAGACGTGCTCGATTAAAGATCACATGTTTGTCCGATGTGCATTGAAACTACTAAACTAGAGATGCCGTAGATCCACCTCCATCAAAACTGAGGGCTGCGTGCGTACTTGATGTGCTACATATTTGGCGTGCGAATGTATATGGAACGCTTGAATTTCACAGAAATTTGTTACAAAATGAGCCTGATAAATCGACTGAAAAGAGGGTTAGAGTTTCGGGTTCATAAGTTAGGTCTTGTGCATGGAAACAGGTGGTGCACGGGGTGCTAATGTGGAAAAGACAGTCTCCATGAGGCTAAAACATTTCGCGATCGCACAGCTATTCCATTCTGTTAGCAGTATTCAATTATCTATGGTAAGTTAATGGTCCGTTGAATTATTCGGTAGACTCTAAGGATAGCCACTACGCGTTTTGTTGCAATATTGACGGAATAAGCAGGTAAAACTACGTTTTTTTCAAACAGGTGGTCAGCAATGTAACCATAGCTTACTTTGATCGAGAAAAAACTGAGATTTATAGTTTAAATAAGCTTGGGTTGGGGGCCACATTCCAAAAATGTTTTCACCGAATTTAAATTGGATTAGAAAATTACAATTCAGTGATCGTGGAAAACCCTACGAAAGCGTCTTCTTTCATAGACAACTCAAGCATAAGTTAAAGAGTTAGTATCTCTTATGTGGTAGAAAACCACTATTGGGATTTTGGTACACGGATCCGTTACCAGGCTGTGTCGCCTCAGATATTCGTGGAATAATTCAGATAGGACATATCCCCATTTATTACTCAGCGTTTTTAAGTAAGGCTGGATTCCGGTTTAGATTTATTGGGCTTATTAAAACAAGCAAATTGCTATACACTGATTTGTACCTTTATATAAAATTTAAATTTTCGTAATTTTTAATCATGCTTAACTTTCACAACATTTGCGCTGAATCCATTCTTTTGAGCCAAATTGGCTGCTGGGAAGACGTTTAAACATTTATATCTGACTCTGTGTGCACAATACCATCTCTCGGAATTACAACAATTTCTCAGTAATAGCGCGAAACATCTAGAAATGGCAATATAGTTATGTGTTGGTGGACGGACCATGGAGGTTTTCGGCATGCACCATATAAAGAAACTGATTAAATTTCAGCTTTTGAGTGGATTTCACTTGTACGTGGTAAATTGAAGTAATTTGTTAATACTTATTTTTGTATCTATTTGTTTTGCTATAGCACATACGATTCAATACGGTGGTCCATCAGGTTGTAGAAAATTGGTGTTGGTTTCCACTGTAAAAGCTTATGCTCACTGATTATGGCTGGCGATACGGAGTTGATTGAACTTTTAGAAGGCGATTTCGATCAAAATGCAATTGTATCAAAGGCTTTTGAGAAAGCGAATTCGTCTGATGTGTTTGCTGTAGTTTCAGATCGTTTATCTGAGTACGTAGGCATCCATTCAGTTTTTCTTATGCACTAGGGTCCCTTTAGGCTATAAGTAGGCTGTTTCTATCTGATAATATTTAAAATCAAAAGCACTTTCTGTGTCCCTCGTTTTTTCAAGGTTACTTGCCGTTTTGTCCCTGAAAAACATATGTTCTCAGCAATATATATTTCTGACGCTCTGATAGCAATTCACAGGAGTAGAGGCGCTTGCACCAGTGCCACACATAGTTGGGTCATTCTTAATGGTTGTTTGCTGAGAACACCCCATCGCCCGTGAGAATGGACTACGCATAAGCTGGTACGCACCCCTGCTCCCATCTTCAGGAGGAGTTCCGCTAGCTGTCTGCCACTGTGGCATCAAAGTCTCTTTGGCCACGGAACAGCTGGAATAGAGTCTAAAACCTTAATTTAGTGCACAATAAGTAGTGGATGAGTTGCGCGGCTGTCTGCCTAGCTTTTTGACTGCCCTGCCCTTGACGCTATGACTCTTCCACTCAAACTCACTCTGTCAAAGGCCGTTGCCGTGAACGTTGCAGTCGGCTCAGTTTAACTCATCCAAAGGTATATTTTCCTCCCACGGCATTCTGTTCTGTATCAAACCCTGTGCGCATACTTATCGATTGCGCGCTTCGTCAAACAACGGATGCCTTCAAGCAGAGAAGCAGTGCATCGATTTTTCATGGCCAACACTTTTTCCTAGCGCAGGCGTCTCATGGTCAAACTCGGAGACTTGCCGGGTCTAGCAGGCTTCCAAATGCCATGGGCCGTGACTGTGTTCAGTTTCAAAGAGAAAAGAGGCGTTCATCGGGAGATGTTTACTAGGTGCCTGACGTTTCGTGTAGTTGTTTCGCCTACCCATCCTCAGAGAGTGGATAGTCATGCTCACTGCTCTTATTTGATGCCACTCGTTGCCTTGTACCTGTTGGGCCGCCTGTCTGGCTGCGTTAGACCAACATCACGCCGTAGCCTGCGTTGCCATCGCCGCCCCCGCTAACAGGCTGTTTGAGTCGGCCAACCTTTCACCACGGCCTGTTCCACTCGTGACCTCGTTGATCGCGGAGATGATTTGCGGCCCTGATTATTCTTCGCCCTGGCAGTATCCTGTCAAGAGACTTCGTAAAACCAACTAAAGTGCAAGCAACTGAATATGGCCATTGACTTAGCGGTGGGTGGACATATAGGCTTCTTTTATCGGCCTTGACGTGTGCTCCTCGCCTCGGCCCACGATGTCAATGGCGTCAAAGTTGAAAACGTCTTACGACTTCAGTGTTGCTGCGGGATATGTAACTATGTTGCAGAAACCAACCGACAGCTGCAAGCGCGAGTGAACGAGCATCAGTGGGCTGTAGAAATGCTGGACCCAACGTCAGAGGCGGCAACCCATGCCGCGCAGACGCCGTTAAAATCGTGGGCCGAGGCGAGAATCACACATCCACCGCCCGCTCAGTCTCAGGAGATGGGTTGAACAAACAACTACCCGAAAAGTCAGACACCTTATAAATATCGCCCGATGAACGCCTCTTCTTCTTTTGGCATACCACCTTGGGATCGCATTTTCAACACTATTAATGTGTTCAGTGTCTTGTTTGAAGATTGTTGCTATTGTTCTAAGACAAATGTACGTGTTCCCGCCAGCTGTCTTTAACCCGTCTCAGCTGACCAGAGAACACCGAATCTGGATAGCCTTTATATTGTCAAAAAATGATTACACTAACCTCTGTGTAGCCCTCTGAGCTTCTATGCGGCTAATGATCGGTTTGGCTGTCAGGACAGACTGTTGGACAGATTTTGGCTTCAAGGACACCTGACAAGTTTCAGCCCGCCACAAAACTAGCCAAAAACTCACCTGTCCTGTGTAGCACTGGACGCGTGTTGTTATCAGGGTTGTTGTATATCTTGTCAAAGTCGGTTTTCCTCCAATTCTTGAAGCTTTTTTTAATTACTTGATGTCTCCTTCTGTCCTGGGAAAAAGAAAGTTGAACTGCTTTCCCTATGCATACCGCCAGGCTCACTAGCAGAATTCCGAGCGCGACGGTTCGCGGGGACTAAGTAGCATACGTTGGAATCCGCGAGTGAGGAAATTGCATTAGACGAAACTTCAAGGCTTTGACCCAATTTGAATCCGTTAGTTCCCGAATTCATCCTTTAGAGTGCGGTCCAACCTGCAATGTAGGAGGAGTAGTAAGAGCTTCTTTTCTGGTAATTCTCTCCCCCAATGTCACGGTGCCCTCTTCTGCCTGCATCACTTGTCAGTTTTTACTTCGTCGTAACCGTTCGCCCTAGCTAACTTCTTAACCGGAGATGAAGGCCCATTTATACCATAACTAACCTTATCCGAATTTAGTTCCACAAGCCGCCATCCCGTCTTTCAGAGGTCCTTATCTTCCCACAAATTCATTCATGAGGCAGGTTAGGTAGTATTTCTTTCAAGGTTATGTTGTTGGGTTCACGAAGAATACCGCGCATAGTACCGAAACCGGCAACTCCGGTGGATTTAGCTCACCTTGTTCTCATAAACTCCTCGGCTTACTTCGCTCCTGTACCTAAGATGTCTCATGCTGTGCGCAAATGTCGTTAAATGATGACATCCAAGCACAACTGAGACTAAACGCAAAAGCATGGTTCCGCCGTCTATCGGAGTCAAAAAAGGGCATTACAAAGTGAACTTCAGTAAAGTCGTCAGTCCGCAAGGCAGCTGTTATAATTCCCAGAATCGCCTAACCGTGCAGAAAGGACTGTATCAGTTAAAGAACTCCAGTTAACTGCCCCCTATTGACAGCGCCTGAGCCTGTAAATGAGATTTGTATGCAGACTCGGTAATATAACCGTAAACCTTGTTGGAAAAAGCTTCAATAATTCTTAGACAACGTTTAAACCTTCATAGATTAGGCCTTGAACGTCGTTGGCATTCGAAACCTATCAACTTATCTGCCGGGTCAGTGGTAATTCCTCTGTACTGCTTGGCTGAGTTCCCCGCTGGAGAGCCGACTTTAGTGCAAAAACGAGTATGATCGTCCGCGGGCGTGAACATTTTGAGCGCCTATTCATTCATATTTTTTTTTCGGCAGCGGTGTTTTATCATCCTCTAAGCTATGCAGTGTCATGTGGTCTTTGCTCCCCGAAAGAAACCGCCATTTCAACCTTGAGACCGCACTCATTAAGGTTACGTGAGAGGGCTGCATACCCACAGAAGCTTACAAGTATCGGATCAACTAAGGTATCCCGAGCTTCACGAGATAACTGAGCAAGCATAAGAAGGCCACCCTTGTAGTTTGTCTTCAAAAGGAAAATAAGGCGAAGTGCGAGCACTGCCGAGCCGTAATTTTGATTGAAGCTGCTATCGTCCAAACGTCCGTCCCAGATACTCTTTCACTCTGGGGTTTCTGGCATGTACCCTGCTCTATGCATTGTGTATGCGTGGAGAGCTTATCATTTGGCTCAACTGGATTTGCCGTGCATTAATTTAGTTAGCATCAGCCCAGTTTCTTGTGCATTAGCTGTCCCTTAATGTGGACGTGAACTTTCCGCAATGGCCACGCTTCTTCAGTTTCTAACCTTAAATTTGTGATGATAACCTTCATGAAAAGAACCAGAACGGGTTCATTCAAGTCACAAAATTAGCGTCATTTTGTCAACAGTAACCTTGCATTATAACTGCACTTTAAAGCAGCAATGTTTCAAAACGTACGGGTACCATGGCGAAGGCCTAATCTTCTTGTTGTCCCACCTAACTGTGTTGGTTAAGGTAACCGGATGACGCTCCGAAGAGCGCAATTAACATGTGATAGCGAAATCAAGTGATTTGATCGTCAAACACTTTTATAGGAAGGGGTTGAATAATTATGGGAAAAATATTTTTGTTCTACTGATGGCCTTAATCAACTTATTTCCTGTTCTTTTTAATCTTATTTAATTGCGTTCAAGCTTAGATACCGCTATATCTAAACATGTGTCAGAGCACGGAACTGAGCTTCTGAATCAAACCGTTGACCTTGAGAACTTTACAAACATCATCGATGGTGTGGAGTCGCGAATTCGCAGTGTCTATAATGATGTCGAGAGAATAAAACAGCGTCTTACCAAACCCTATGACCTCCTACGGTCCCACGTCACACGCATTCGCCGTCTTGGCTTGATTCTTGACTCGCTTCGTAAAATACAGCGTATATCTACTTACGTTCGACGTCTACAACGTACGTTCCTATTTGATTTTGATTCCCTATCCACCTTCTAGAGTCATCGAATGACTTATCCAAAGCCTCGGAAGCTCTCAGCGAACTAAAGTATGCTTTTACCTCAATGGACTGGCAGGGTATCGATGTGCTTGAAAAGTACCACGTTGTGATGACAAAGGAACGTAGCAGAATAGAGGCACATGCTTGGCAGTTGATTCGCTCGTCTTCGGATGTTGGCGATCAGGCTCGTCTAGGATTGGGTCTGCAGGTTTGTTTTCGTCGTCGCCCTATCAACTCTCTTCAAAACCTGTCCAAGTGACACCTCTTTTTAACCCCACTGACATTCAAATGAGAGTTGTAGCTAGCGAATCTGCTGATTATTTGATTTTACTGCTGGACTCTTACTTGCCCAATATATCGAATGGGGAGGTCTGTTATGTGTTTGCAGCCCACAACTCAGTCTCTGACCTCGGCCCTGAAGCTGATTAAGTCGCTTGTATCGTAGTGGGAAAGTCCTGGAGGAAACTTCCTGATCTGCAGAAATTTCCGCTCACACCAACTAGTAGCACTTATTGCATACAGTTTTGCTGACACTTCTATAATCCTCAAAACCAGCCTTGCTTTTATGACGTTTATCTTTGTTTACTCTGGGTTATAGTGAACTATAATTCGATTCAATATCCGATATCTTTGGAAATTTAAAAATGTATGCGAACCCTGCCTACTTGAACCCACGGGCAAATCCTGTCTTCGGATGTCGACAGGCCGATTTCAATAAGGATGGAACCCGATTTTCCTTATTTTTTTTACTTCTTTTCATCGTAAAGATATTTCAATTTCTAAGTCAGCGTGACAATGGAATGCTTGTCTATTTTAGGTCTTTGACAGGTTGTCACTGCTGCCCACGGCACTGGAAGTTCTTATTTCAGAACGACAGGCGGAGATCGAACGTGCCGTCCAGGCTGCGGTTGACGTTGAAGAACTGACAAAACGCACAAAAAACAAGACAGCATCCTTGTCAGCGACGACCTGTAACCCTGGTGAGTTGCCCCCTGCAAAGGCCTACCCTTTTGCTCATCACTTGGCGCTGATACCTTTAAGAATTTTGTGACAGTTTCTCCCGAAAAAAAATTGGTAGGAGGCGTACTTTTCTATACAATGAGTGTAATAAGTAAGTTCCTGTCCCTTCCCTTATATCTGCCGTGTCTGGATTTACACGAGCATCCAAAAGCGATCAAAAACACACACCCTACTACTTTTTCTGAGCTCTTGGAACCACACAGAAATTCACAATCAAAGACAATGAAGTCACAGTAACAAATGTACAGCCTGTTTTGATTTCTCGCCGCACGCTCTCTTGGCTGTGAACGCGACCGCTACAACCGGCCGTGCGCTCGTAGTGATTATAAAATAGTGGCCAAATTGACAATAACGATTGACAAAGTTGCTGTCAGAACTCATGACACCTAGTGGCTCTATTCCTGTCTTGTTGACGGTCTGGTCCACAAAGCCAAATTCTTGCGAACGGCCAGTTGGTATTCACTTATTTGTGATCTGAGGCGGTCCCCACTGTGAACTGCACTGCAACTGTGCTCGATCAAAACAGGAATCATATTGGCTCATGGCATGTGGTAATTAGGGTGTGCGGAGGCCGACAACTACTGCCGTACATGTGGACGTGTGCTGGACGTAGGCCTTCACGCCGTATCAGCCACTGCGCCAAATCCCATCCGATCCATTCGTTGACAGTCTCAGATGATCGACTGGTGCATGAGGGGAGACCGAATGAGGTCAACAGAAGGCAATCCATCTCCATGGCACACCAGTGCATTTCTCACCATATTAACTCACCCGGACTTGAATATACCTCAACGCCATAAGAGTCGGGACATGGAAGACTGTCAACTGACTGGAAAACTCGGTCCGTCTCCGGAGTGACGGTCAAGTGTCAGCGTCTCCTTCCTAGCATGCCCTTTACAGCGTTCTCATCCATGCGAGATCTGAGTGACCTCCGCGAAAGCTCAACGCATTCTCTGCGAACCAGGTCGTCTGTAGCACACGTAAAAGGACTGTTTCGCTTTGTCAAACACTGCGCCCGTCGTTTTGTTATCGGAGTCAGCTGGGCCGAGGGGAGGGAGGGCGGTGAATGCTGCCCAAATTTTACTAAATTGATTCACGCATAATGCTCCATTCTGTGCCCACTCAGTTGGGCACATAATAAATGTTATTTTTCGTAACGGCTGGATTGTCGTGAGCTGGTCCGTCGCGCGGTCTGGCCTGTATAGTGGCAGGGAAAATTGAAGCATAAAATCTCATAAACTACACCGGATTGCTAACCGGCGTTCAGTTCGTCCTTCACTCATATCACTTTTTTTTACCTACGGTGATGCCGGGCGATGTGTGCTTTCCACGCCAACTTATACTGCAATGCGTCCTATCAGCTCTGAAATACAAAGTTTTGATAACTTTCTCCTGATTATCCTCTGTGGGCAGCGGAGGCAGTCGCTCATGACGTTTCATGGGCTCCCATTCCGTCGTAATTGGTCAAATAAATACCGGAGTACTTGAACGCAGTCTTCTGGGCCATGACAACGCGTTTTTACCCGTTGGTCCCAAAAAGGCAGGTTCATAGAATTTAATGGCAACCTTTTCCTAGCTCCCGTAAAACCAATTGCCACAACTAGGCCAGAGACCGGGGGATCTATCGGCATTCTTTGTCTGCTAGTACTTCATGCCATTGAGGGTAAAGAATGTTTGCTGCTAAAATGCAGAGCTTCATTGAAGATTTGATTTTTTGAGGTCCTCTGGTGTCATCATACTTCTCCGTAACCTCTCGCGCAGAATATATGGACGGATAATCAATTGGGCATAGGAGAGTCATCTGGCGTTGTTTTTCAGATCGTATACCCCAAATATCCCTGAAACCATGCGGGCCAGACCGCACGACGACTCACCTCACAATTTCGCGAACACTAACTGGCCGCTCGCGGGATGGATCGACTGTTTAAAGTTGCCACCCACAACCTAGAGAACGTTCACGAATTCGGCTTCGTGAGTAAACGGGTACTTACTCATGCCCTCAAAACAACAGGGCGAGAGCCCCTAGAGGTCGCGAGTTCGGACAGCAGGTTTGTAAATTGACATGTCGATTTCGCCTCTGGATTCCAAGCGCTACGAGCGCACTGCGGTCGCGTTCGCAGGCAAAGGCGCACAGAATGAGAAATCAAAACGGGTTGTACGTTTGTTACTGCCAGTTCATTGTCTTCGATCAAGAGCTCCTGTGTGGTTCGAAATGCTGAGGCCAATGAAATTACTGTCCCAACGACTGCACCCGCATCCCCGTATTTGAGATTTCTCCTTCACTACTCTCTTCCAAATTTAGTTCTATCCTAGGTCAGTTTTCTCATTCTGTTCTTCTTCCCCGTAGGACGGGCCTCCTACCCCATCAATAGCAATGCCCATAATGCAGCCTTCCGAAGTCTCTTTTGGACAGGCCTGGACCAACTGTTGGCCACACAGGAACAGTGCGTGGGCGCTGTGCGTCTGCTGGCGGTAACCCTGTGCATGAAACGTATTTCTGGCGGTGAAAGTGCTGGCGCACTTCTGGACAGACTGGACAGCTTTGCTTACCGGGAACCACCCAAACTCACCGACCTCCTCGCCGTCTACGCCATACAGAATTGGACGAATCCTGAGACACAGGCTTGTTGTGCAGCCATCGTACTTACTCTCACCTCTGCTAACCCATGGACCGTAGAGGCAGGTTAGTTCGGGTTTGATTCTCTCGTTGAGTGCTTTCAACTGCCGCCTAGGGCTTGTCAACCCCACTACACACTCCGGGCCTTTATTCTTTTGTTGCTTAGATAATTAAAATCCGACCTACTGTATGCGGCACGGCTAAGACAAAAGTGGGCCGTTTTCCCTGTTGTTTTTGATGTGCGTGCTCTAATTTCTCAGGCCCTTTAGATAGTGAAGATTGGGGGAATTTCAATAGAGTACAAGTTGCAAGCCATCCTTTTACGTTCTCTTGCAAATTCACTCGAGAGTGTGATTTGGACGTCGGTGTGCTGAGCCCACCGTTGAAAATCAAAGATTTGACGGGACCCACCGACACATTCAAGTTTTATGAAGCTGAAATTCTCGCTAGAGGCGACAACCGCGTGAGCCGTAAACTGCTCCAGTCATGGTTTTCTGGTCCTCCATCAATCAACAAGCTCAACAATTTCCCCGATCCATATTCAGTGCCGAGACACTGCTTGGGCAAAGTAGTTAGCCACGCGGCGAACGTGTAGATGACCACTGTTCCTGGTGCCAGTGTCGGTGAGCAAAGTTGCCCAAGAGCCCACGTGGATGACGGAAACCCCGCAGTTAGCAACTCGAGTGCGGGCAATCATCATCACCACATGCAATCGCATGCGATGAGCGTGGGAGCCGATAATTTTGACAGGCACGCAGTGGCTTACCAACTGCTTACTGCAATATCTATTCAGTCGGAGAATTCTTCCACTACATGCAAATATCCGCGATGCATTCGGGGGCTGTCAATTGTGACGGGTATGTAGTGGTCTAGGAACTGAATCCTATAAATAGTACAGCACCTGGGCAATCCACTGCCTTTATCTGACTTTGTTTCTGATGATGGATTCGAGTGAGAATCCGAAACGTAAGGCTGGTAAAGCTCTTCAGTAATCGTGTTCCCTCCTTCGCGAGTACGCTCTGGAACTCGACTCTTCGCTTCTATTAGCCGAATAGTCTTATCGTAATAATTTTGTGATTTATGGTGTGGAAAACCGTGTGCCCTAACCCGTCTTGTCGATGTCGGTAGGAATTTACTGTTAGTTCCTCCGTCGGGATTTGCGAGTGAACTAGTTTAGTGGCTCACACAGCATCGCTTCGATTGTCCTTTTCGACACGCAATATATCCAAATGGCAAAACTAAACCATGCCCACGGCAAATTATCTCGGACGCAATGACTGACATTCTTCAATCACAGGCGACGAGGGCAACCCGTATCCACTGCCGCGATTCAGTCTAACTGAATGAAGATTAAATCGCGCGCAATAGTCGACCAGACGTGCTGGTCAGTGAAACCGCGGAACTAAACTTCACCTGGACACTTATCCGACGAATCTGGGCGTAACTGCATGTATGCACCTAATACAGCTGTACAGCCGATAGCACAGTAATCGCTTATGTTGTGGGACACACACCTGCTCCTCACTGGCTCGAAAGATATCTTTTACGAGCTTATTCTCTTATAGATGGTTTTTAATAGTTAAATCTGGATTTGAATAATCGATCTCATAGTTGTTTATCGAGGCCTACAGCCCTCTAGAGAAACATAGCCCGCGTCATGGTTAATAAGGCGGATTATACATTAATGGCCTAATTTAGCGCCCATTTATGCTGTATTAGTTCAGCAATAGTTTTTTTCTATCAAGGCAATTTTCCTCCTCATCGACGTTTTCAGTAATTCGACATGTCATCCAGCTGCATGTATGTATGGTGGTTGTGGTAGTAGTAGTAGTAGTAGTAGTAGTAGTAGTAGTAGTAGTAGTAGTGCTGGGGTTGTTGGTGCCGAAAAAGCTGGTTTTCTTTCCTCCGCTCGGCGAGGATGACTTTCTCAAGCACCTGCTTCACTCCCCAACCCCCCACCCAGCGTAATCCTGGTGCAGGACGTGTATGAAACGATTGGAGCTGCGTTTGGACGCAGTCTCTTGTCTACTAGGTTCACGACCTGGCTGGTTCCTCCCTCCTGAGTGAATCGAACTGCACCTCTGGATGAATTTATCCCTCACTGAAGAGGTATTCTCGTTGGCCCGCGATCCAAGATCATTACCGAGATACGACCGCAGTGCACAGCAGAACACTGTTTAACCAGGGTTGGTGTCCACCTCGTATAGTGTTTATCCCTCCTTATGCAGTCCATGACCTCCATGCTCCGCGCACCTTCTTTGCATTAAATTCTTTGATTGGATTAACTGTCCTGGCTCAGCTAAGCAAAAGTAAATGCTTGTGATAATTTGGAAATAGGTTGTTGCCTGACGTTTCAACCAGTGTGCTCCTGGCAGTTGAATGCTTTTCTGTTCACTTTGAGTCTTTTTAAACGGACACCCATCCTAATATATCAAAAAATTAGGAAAGCAGTAAAATTTTCTGCACGGCATTTTTTGACTTTTCATGAATACATGAATTGTTTACTATGAAATTGAGAATTTAAACCCTAGTTTCAGCTTTAGTAGCATCAGAGGTGCCTTTGTGGTCTCGGTAGAGGATTCTGTTGGACCAAACTCGAGTATGCCTATTCAGACTGACGGTGTTGGGCATGCCTGCAACTAATTTTCGGGAATCGTACTTCGAAATATATTGTACTTTCTTGTACGCAATTTTTCTGACGAACAAAATCTAGTTATATTTGTTTGTTGAGCTATTTCTAAAAGCCTTACCGATAGCTCATACGCTACACCACAAGTGTTCACTGAACTGTTTTTGAGGGCGATCTCTCGTATTATTTCCGCAGTTCGTCTACAAGGTGTCGAATTTAGTTTCGGAGTTCCACCGAGAAACGAGTCTCCTAGAGCCCGTGGTACTCGAAGATAGGATTTCAGGTAGGATTCCAATGTTATTACTGCAAGCCGTAGGGATTAAATAGGTAAATCAAAGGAATGGATGTTTAATTTTATCAGTAGGGCAGACGGACGTGGCAGTTCACGGAATCTGCGGAAGGCATTGATAAAACTCGTTTTTCTGCCGTATGTTTGTTTCATTACTATGATGAGGTGCCGGAACAGACCACAAAATATGAAAGTTGCGAATTAGGGGCATTTAAATGGGTGGAAAAGAGGTGATTTGAAATTGTTAATTAAAAAGGCCGGATCGGGTAAGCTGGATTGCAGCAGGCAAACTTACTCGTTACCACAACCCTAAGCATTACCCGAAAAATATGGACGCCAACCCTAATGCCAGCCCTAATCACAGAATCCGAAAACTCATCCTAATCCTTAACCTAAACGCCTTGCAACGTATAAACCCTAGTGTAAAATGTCTACCTCAGTCATGTTCAATAATTACCATACAAGCTTTAGAATGCCGAGGGTTAGCTGCCCTACCAAATGAATAATGAATAAATTCGAGTGCTCTGTAGGTCAAAGCACTTATTCTCACGTTACTCATGATAATTATATGAAAATCGCTCTGCCCTTGGGTAGCTTAATGATCGATCCCACGCTTACTCCTAAGACATTCCAAAAATACATACGACACACTTAGTGACCAACTGCAAGCTTATGTACTTATAAAACTTTGCTCTGCCCTGAAATTCCTCGGCGGTCTCGTCATTTTGATCATCCTATTTGAACTGGTGCAGGTCTTCTATTGTCCTCCCCAAAACCTTGCAAATTACTGTGTCTTCCCTCGCATGCAGTTCCCGACATCGCCTCGATTTGTGCCCTGGAGGACACCGATCTTGCCAGCAACGCCCGTTCCTTTTGTGACGCGCTGAGCTCAAGCTCCGGCCTCCTTGGTTGGGCCTCCGCTTGCATGGAGACGCACTTTCAGTCGGCCACCAAACGCTCCTCCCACTTAAAAGAGGCCTTTGAGGGTGAGTATCCACGCCTGCTGAAACTCTTTATCGACTTCTGGCGCAAAGTCGCTACGACTCCGCAGGGTGATTGCGAGGGCCTTCAGCTGCCCAGCTACCTGCTGCGCCTCCTACAGCCCTACGAGACCGCCTACCTGACGCGCAGTTTGTCCCGCCTGTTTGAGCGTGTGGGCACGGTGGTGGCGCCGGGCGCAACCGTCGTACCGGAACCCGCCGCCATGGATTGCATCATTGAGGTGGCGGCAACAGAGCTCTCGCGTGCTGCAGTGCAGACAGATCTCCTCTGCAAGGTTTGTGTTTGCGTTCCCATGAGACAATTTTTCGGGTGGGTGGGCTCTTTAGATTGTCTTCGCAAGTTTCTGTGCTGTTTTTCCACGTTGTTGTTCTCTGATTTAGAAATCAGATTTAAAACGACACCTTAATTTGAAACAATAAATTATACTTTTAATGCCCAACATTTGGATATTCACTTCAAAAGGGACTGCTTCCTACAGTAGATGATCTAACTCATGCAATGCAGTCGAAATTTGAGTGAGTATTCTAGCGTACATTTGGTCCTCTTATTTTGATTTTTTGCATGGATTTGAGGCCCAGTAAGTGTTTTACTAAAGAACGCTACATGTTTAATCTTATACATGGTAGCAAAGCAGGCAGGATTTGGGTGAAGTCGGAGGTTGCTGAACCTCCACGAGTCCGTAGTTTTTGTGCGTTGTGCCATAAACAAACATTAATCTAAGTAGGAAACGTTTCCAATAAATCCATTCTGGAACCCGAAATTTTGATTTTATTTCAGTGACAGTCAGGTGAAGGCAAGTGTAAGGAATAGCATTGTTTTCCAACACCAAGCACATGATCCTGCTTTAGAAATTATTTTGTACAAATTGTTGACGTTTTGCTGCAAAACGCAGGAATAATCTTGTTTTGTAAAAGTAAGACCTTTAACAAAATACGTAAAAGATGCTTTAGAGATGGGCAACAGAAACAACTATGTTAAATTGGAAGCAGGCAATAAGATACTTTTTGTATGATTTAGTTTCCGCTAATCTGGAATTTAGAAACGCAATTAACAGAAGATTACTAGTTTTCGCAAAATCATAGAACGCGATCTAAATTTATTGCCAATCGATTGAAAACAGTGAAAATCTTAAAATATCCACAGGTATTTCAAGGAAGATCTGAAACTAATTGTACTCCCATACCAGAAGTGCCTATAAAGCAATTTGACGAAAGGATATTTCTCTTGATATACACAAACTTGAATGCTTACGCTATCTTCCAGCAATTATATTTAAATTTATTTGTGGCATTTACAGTGATTTTTCACGTTTTCAGAATTTGCCTCTTTTTAAATAAGCTAATATTTCTAAACAACGTAATATTACTTCCTTTAACTTCTTAATTCGCCGGAGGTTGTTCAATATTATTTAAAGGCTTGGATACATGCGTTGGTGCCGATTTGCGAGTAATTATCAATCTTTCGTAAATTTTGGCATTTAGCATGAGATAGGTTCTCTACTGCATATTATCCATCTTGCGGGTTTTCTCTAGGTAAGAAGCACCAATTGGCAAAGTTTCAGGCATCCTAGCCCCTCAATTCTTTCCAAATGACACTTTTAGCCAAGGTATATTTATAACTGCCAAGCAGTCCCGTGCGGACGGGACCTAGGCGAACACACCTGCACTCGACCTACACCTTCCAATGACGCTCGGGGTCGTGGCCAATGAAAAATCGATATTTCTATGTCGTTTGTTTCGTGTTATTTATATGAACTCAACATAAAATAACTGCCTACGAAGCCGAAATTGGTCCTCCGAACGATATATATATATATATATATATATATATATATATATATATATATATATGACAAAGAAGTTATACCGTACTTCCGACATAGGTACTACTTAAAAACCCAGACACGTGTTTCGCCGATGTTTCTGCTGCTGTGTGACACAACATATATATATATATATATATATATATATATATATATATATATATATATATATATATATATATATATATATATATCTTCTTGTTATCTCAGAGGCAAGCGCCCCCTTCTCTTTTGCATAGAATGACAAGCTGCCTCTTTTTCTGTTTCCTCCCTTTTAGGTTGCCAACAACATAGCCAAAATGGTCGCCCTCTTTGCTACTAAAGCCGAGGGCCTGATCGAAGTAGGCCCCATGGCCAGCCAAATCTCTGGGCCACCCAGTCCCGCCCAGGAATCCAATTTTCAGCTCGTCAACCTCATCTGTCATTTTGGACGAAGTTTGCGCCACTCTGTAGCACGGCATGTTCGTGGGCTTCCCGCGGCGACCAAGGGGTCAGTCTTGAGTCCTGGACTGAGCGGACCTGAAGCCGTTGTGGACGCGGCCATTGTTGACAAGCTAAACCCCTTGTGTCGGACCATCCTCGAGCCACTGGCTGCCTCGCTGGGTGACGGTATGGAGGAAATTCTGGTGGGCATGCATCAGGAATTCTCCTCTACACCTCCCGGTAGTGATGGTGGTTGTTCAGCTTATATTCAATCACTGCAGGTACGGCTGCCATATCTGCTTTCCATCGCCATCTGAAATTTGGATAAACGCAAACCCATTAGAAGTCTTAAGAGGTGTTGAAAAACTATCTGAGAGTAATGAACCTCTTCCCCAAGTCTCTGGCCAACTGCTGGAGGATTCTTGCCCCAGTCGCTGCTATAAAAATGAAGCCATCCCCGTGCTACAGTCCATTGGCTTTGTCAGTTTCGTCTTTCGCCCACGACTTTAGGCATGCATCTGCAGCCTAAAGTAATTGAGTACCGTGACGGTTCGCTGGGTTTTGAAATCTGACGCTAGTGGTTTGTAGGACACGTGTGGTGTGCTTGTTCACACAGTTTAATATTTTAAGCTAAACTGCCTAGTGTAGGGAATATCTTTTCGCTCTTTCTCCTTTGAGAGGATGAAGTGATGGTGAAAACCTGGCAAAATTCAAAAACGCCTGCTCATACTGAAGGACTCTTTGTCAGCAAATTTGTGGCTCTTGTTTCATTCTGCACTCACAGACCTCTGGCAGTATACACCACTTGAAGGTAGTAATCCTCAAAATGTTTCATTCCAGTCTTTTCCCAGCGATCGTTGGAGAACTACTGGTTGTACATAATGGTTCTCGCGAGTATCCTGTGCTTGCTTCCACAAGTCAAACGTCAATACATACCGTAGTTGGTCTCTCTCATGAAACTTTTGATCGAAATTCTGAACTAAGTTTTCGATGAGGAAGGATTACTTAGGCGAGCTTACGATATAATCCCAAGATATATCAGTTATTGCAGGATACCGGCTCTGAGTAAATTTATTTTCGGTAGTTGGCAAACCCTACACTTGATTAATACTTAGATGTTATGTATATTTCTCATTGTTTTCCGATGACCTTTTAAATGCAAATATATATTACAGAACAGACGCACAAAAAATATTCTTTCTTGTACTAATTTAATAGCAAATCACGTCTTCTTCAAATTTGATAATTTAAAAAAATTTAAATTATGAGATTTCTAAAACTGTGAAATTTCAACACGGTGTCATACCTGTCTCTGTATCAATGTCGCTTTTGAAATGCACAACATGGTCCACATTCATTTAAAAATGCGATGAGCGCTATACGATTTCTTCTAAACGGCATAGTGAAATATATCATTTTCCGTGAACAGAAAGTATGCAGCATGCAATTCAGAAACCTTTCGTTGATGAACGCACACCGCTCGTTGACAGAACTCACTCGGCCCGTTCTGCCTTGGGGCTCATTCTCGAACCCCTCCAACAGCCGCATAGCGGCTCGTAGCAGCAGAGGCAGATTCACAATGTCGACAAAGACCGCCATACCCAACCCAAGTTGTTCCCCACCTGCTCAATGGTTAGAGCTTTGAAATTCTGAGCAACAGGTCGCAGGTTTGAGCCTCGGTTTGGGCACCACTTGGGATTGGGTATGACTGGCTGATGACGGCTAATGAACCAGAAATGGCCATTCTAGTCTCTCTTGTCTTTGTCGGCATTTTCAATCTAATTCACTAACCCTAAGCGCAAGTATAACCGCTGGTCGGGAGAAAAAGGTTTCGGTAATTGAAAAGAGTTTTTTTTTAAACTTAAGTATATTGTTTCCTTTATTGTATATTTAGAGAAAAAATTAATTTGTCACAAAATGAGCACAAGGAAGAATATTTTGGGGCATGTTTGCCTTAAAATCTATTTAAATTTACAAGATCATCGAAAATAAATGCAAAAAGTCATACTACTTACGTAGTTACTATTTAGCAGGTTTATGTTTTGCCAGCTGAAATCCATCAACCACTGCAGAATAACCGCGTAATATTCACCAGCTGTCAACTGGTGTATAATAATCTAAACTACGTTATTATTTACCGTACCGAAAAGTCACCTTGGTAATCCGTTATCATGGAGAAAACACTTTCGAATTTCTGTTACCATTTAATGAAGTGAGCCAGTTACTGTACCTTCATTGGCTCATTCCATTCGTTTTAGTAGTATGCGTACAAGCCTCCGGTGGGAAGGTCTACCACAGGATGACCTGATTTATTTTATCCCCTGTGCCATTAACAGGGCTTCCTACGCAGACTGCGGACGGACCTCTTCTCCCGTCTGTCAACTCCGACGGTCATGTCTGATCTATGTCATCTACCCAGACGTCCCTCCGATGGTCAACAGTTTTACACCTTCGGCGAGATTGCCCTCCTGCACAGTCTGCGTGAGCACCTGTCGAGTTGTATCGACACCTTCCTACTGCACGCCAGCCTCCTGCGACCAGATAACGGACGGACAGCCTCGGTGCCGACGGATCAGGCGGCGGCAGCGGAGGAGGAGGAGACACTGAATAGGGAACGCATCCGTCACCGCCTCGCCACCGACTGTGTCGAATTTGAGCTGACGCTGGAGGAACAAGTGACTGTCAATGGTAGAATTCCAGGCTGCCGACTTATCGACCTTGCTCCCGAGGCCTACGCCCGGCTGCGTGCATTTCGACCCCTGCTCCTCATACCTACGGAGGATCTCTTGACGGTACGACTACGATTTCTGCAGTTTGAGGCCATTTGCAATTCCCCCTTTCGGGGATTCTGAAATTTTCTGGGCTTGATTTATCTGTCTTCTCTGACCAAAGAAGTACCTTAAGAGAGGCAATTACGAGCCAGGTTTTGTGATGACATGTTCGTCGCTCCCCCCCTCCCCAATTAATTTTCAACGTCGGATTTAGGAAAACAGTACTGAACTCATGGAACGGATACTTAAACGCATGTCTACGGCACCCCAGCCGTCTTTCTTGAATGGCCTGAGATGTCAACAGGATGTTGCTACAGCGAGTGAGCACCGTGTCCTTTCAGATGGTGCGCTTCACTGGAAGAATTGTATTCGAACAGCACATCCTCACATTCTCAATCGTCGATAAAGACTAATCGAACAGTGACCTAGTACATGCAGATCTTTTATAGATGGAGATATCGCTAACAATGCAGGTGCTGTACTGATATTGCCAGAAAGCTGTCCTTGAATGGCTAAAACTGAGGTCACCCACTTCCTCTTCTCTCACAATTTCATATCTTATTAATGTCTTACTTCCTAATCTGCCCTCGATATTAAGTCACTTCAAAATATTTCGATTGTAATGAAACCTCATCATATCATACTTAGTCCAATCTCACCTGTGAGAGGACTTCAAATTCCATATCTCTCTTTGCGGTACTCTCATGTCTTCGAAATAAATGAATTATATGAGGTTTTGTATGGTATGTTTCCGGCTATCATTTTAACTTACAGAATAGAAGTCACCAGAAGGCAGTTACAATAGACTGAAAGATTTTGGAGCAGAACGCACACCTGTTCTTCTATCAACCGAACTTCTTTGTCAGTCAACCCCACAATATAGACAAACAACCCCGCTAGGTTCTTTTTCTGTAACTACCAAAAGAAGCCAAATAAATGCAGCCGATAAAACAGCACTCGAGCAATGAAACTGAGCTCATTTTAAACTTAGGCACACGGTTGTTCAGCTAAATAAAGTACTTCAGTGACCGATCTCATGAAATGTTAACAAAAATTTGGAAATGCGTTTTCCATTAAGAGGGAAGACTTTAGTGGAATCGTAATATCTGTTATCTTGCAGCAGAATTCCAAGAGATTTCAGACGCCAAGATGACACTTCTTTATGTACGCCTGTTTCGGTCGCCTGCAATAGCCGCACTTTATAAAAAATGACTACTTAAGTTGTCTGTTTTTCTGTTTATTTTCAGTGCCCCCTTAAATTAAAATATATTTTGTAGCAAACATAAACAGACATATTCTTTCTTGTACGAATTTGATAGCACATCAAGTCTTCGAATGGAAGGTACCTTGGGATTTCTAAAGAGTTTTCCGATTCCCGAATAATTTTGAACCCGATCTGCCGTTGCATTGGATGTGGATTACGTTGCATGCTGTATGAGGGTCATTAACAGGCGAATAGATCCGATGCGAATTCAATGGACAGTGTACCGTATTAAAAAATCTCATAACTAGAAACGTTTTTTAAAACCGATATACAGTCTTTTTGAGTGTAAATAGTAAAGGTGACGTGGTTTTGCCATCAAATCAGTGCAAGAAGGCATATTTTCATGCACTTTTCCATAAAATATATTTGAATTTGTTAGGGCATTAAAAGTCTATAAAATTCATACTACTTAAGTGGTTCCTTTTTACCGAAAGCATTTTTTCGCAGGCAGTCAAAAAACCGTGCATTCAAAATCTGCCTTATCTGACATATCATGATAAACACGGTATCTGAAGAGGGGGGGAGGGGTCAACATTTTCATTTGATCCCCCATAGTGCCTCGGTTGTACTTAATGTCGTCATTGTTTGACTGTCTGCTGTCCTCGCATCCCAGATGACTTTTAAGATTTCCTACTCTTTCCCCATTTTTTTCCTCTCACCCTGTTCAGACCTTTACAAGTACACCAGCGGAGGGAACTGGCGCCTCACCAGTTACCACACTCCCGGGCACTCTGGTGCTGCATCATGCCATCAGTCGTGCGCCGGCGGAAATTCCCTGCCCACACACTGCCAGCGGCTGGTCACTGGCACGTTATGTACACTGGGTCCTGCATACACCCGACGAAGCCGCCCGCCTCAACTTCATTAGCCATGCCCTGGCGGTGTATACGGAGCAAGTGGAGGCTCGCAACCAACGCGAATACCCTGCCATCTTCCCCATCATTCGTAATCTTCTGGAGCACTTTGTGGCCAAGTTGCCTGCACAGAATCTGCCACCCTGAATCACCCTCCCTTCCTTTTAACCCCCTCGCTCTTCCTCTGTCCTTGGTGCTGGACCTGTGTCTTTCTGAAAGTTAATTGTGATTTCTTTACTTCCTTTTTAAAAGCCTGCAAAACATACAATTTTTGTTTGTAGCTCGGAGGGCTTTGTGTTTGGGCGTGACCCGTCACTTGTCATGTGTATGTGCAGAACATTCTTATAAGATGATTTTTGAGATTGCCTTTTAGACTAAGTTTACGCGAATAGAGTGCTGGAGTTTATCCATCTTGTCTAAGACTTGTGAATCAATGTGATCGCTAACTCGGTCGGTTTATTCATAAACCTTGGAAGACCAAATTGTTTTTTAGCTGCATCCTTGAACAGGAGAAGGCACCTCTTGTGTTTTGTGGCTGTTAACTTGAAGAAGGGGGCAGTTTCAAATACCTTGGGGTGAGGCTGCTGCTGAAATAAACCGAATTAAGGACGACATTTTCTCCCGAATCGATGCTCTCTGTCGTGTTTTCTCAAGCCTCAGAAAGAGCCAATGAATATGACGCGATATCTTCCACTCCATGAAGATTCGCTAGTACCGTGCATCCGTCCAATCAGTCCTTCTCTGTAGTTGTGAATTCTTAGCTGTGCACTTGGAAGATGAGCGATAACTGGAGATATCTGATCAGCACTGCTTAAGGACTATCCTCCAACGTAGTACACCAACTTCGTCTCAAGGAAGACAGTCCGCACTCGCTTTGAAAAAATCGTAATAACGTCCCAGGCAATCCAAGGACGACTGAAATACTTTTGGTACGACCTCCATCCACTTAACGCCAGCGTCACCCACATAGAGGCGTCGAAGAGGGGGTCAACCCAAAACCTGACTCGACAAAGTTCGTCAAGACATGGAGGGGGCTCTGGACCTTCAATATCCGTTTTCCGTCGCTGGCGAAGAGCGTACATTTAACGGTCTAGATTTGCTGCCGCCGATCTCCACGCGTGGAGAGGGGCAGTCCGTGACATCGAAACCGGATGGATCAGGCAGGATCGTAGCCGTACAACGTACAAGTAAGTAAATACTTTCTGCCTTCGGATTACGTACGCTGGCAACGGAGGAGCTAACTAGGCGTCATGGCCCGTCAAATCGACGTGGTATGTTGTTACATTTTGTCTGTTTTGCCATTGAGACGGACTAAAACCCGAAACCTAGACAAGTTTGCACAGTGAACGGCTCTCAAGTTTTCAGTCTATGAAACTATTTCAGGGAGATGAGGATGAACAAAACCATTCGCTCGATAGTAGGATTGAATGTCGGGTTAAAACATGATCCTTGACATATCCCAAAGCTCAACCCTGAGTGTCGACCTCCGATTTTGCTATGCTTTGGGAAACTATCCTAGGACGAGTGCTTAGGCGGGTGCCGGTAAGTTATTTGACATCTGACCTTTACCCCCCGGAGACTGTTTTCCCAATTTAACATAAAAAATCGAATTCTCTGAAATTTTCCATTTCTTGCTGAAAACTAACAGGCATTCATTTTCGGGTTAACCATTCATGCGACACCTCAAAGAGACCTCACTTCAACTTTTTGCGGGATTCACAGTTGTGTATTGGCCTGGTCCCCTCAAGGTTCATCACTAGGAATCATCAAACTGATTGTTTTCTCTTTATAGAAGACGCAGTAAATACCCGTGCGGTCGTAATATAAATTATATCAGCAAAACAGGCGTGGGTGATGGATGTGTGCATGTGTGTTACGACTGTTGTCGGTGGATCGGCGAACTGACTCGTCATTTTAGAAGGTGGGAGGGTGGCCAAACTTTTTTCCTGAGGACTACTGTCAATTCGCCAACAAGCGAACCCAAACGTGCTCTTTGAGTTTAGATCTACTCGTTGACATTGTCTTATGTTAAATAGCGAAGGAGATCGCAGGAACTCGCAAACTAAGAACGCTGCTTCACCACGGGAATGCTTCCTTGGAGACCATAAAGGACTGAAGTCAAACGACCACATTAGGAAGTGAATAGTATATTTCCAGCTCTACAGTACACAATCAAAGGGTTGGCAAAGAAAAGGAACTTTTTTTAAATTCGGGGTTACCAAGAGTGAACGGCAATATTCTTGCAAATAGACGGCCAAGGCCATCCTCAATTGGGGAAACAAGCGTGCTGGAGCTCATGAAAACTGAATCCGAGCGATTCTTAAAGGAAAGAAGTAACTGATTTCTATAGATTTTCCTGACTAAAAAACTGCCTCAAACGTCAAGGCGCGAGAAGAAAGTGTATCACAAAAACCCTGCTTCCTCCAACTTATGCAACTAAATCCTTGGGTCTTGTGCTTTGTCCGCAGGCCTTTGTCATCGCGTATAGCATTATTTATTCGAAATTAAGGCTTATGATATTAAGCAATGCCAAGCTAAATTCAGTTATCGCATCCCGTGCGCAGGCGGTTTAGGTTAACCATACAGTTCTGTGCCTCGGAACCCGGGAGTCACAAGCAACGACGTCCGCCGCATGCCTCAAGGAGTCCGCGTAGTGGCGACTAGCGCTGAAATATATTGTAAGGCCAGCTTATACAGCTCTCTCTCCACTCTCACCCACCTAGCAATACAGAGTCAAGACCACCGGAGGTGGATTCGGTTGCAATAAGTTACGAGGCTAAATAGTCCGTATACGCGTGTCCCATATACAACCGTGTTCCCACTTAATTTGCCATGAGAAGAAGCATTTGATGATAGATTCAAATGTGTCATATTGAATATGTTATGAATGCACTGGTTTGCCGTGGGATTTATTCCCCAGCGTCAACTATATACCTTAAACCCTCTCCCATTTACCAGTTGACTTTTCGAGGCTGTCAGCCAACTGGTAATGATGTTGGGCACAACCCATCTTTGCGTGCTTCATACGAAAATGTACAAGGCTAAACGAATGATATGCTCATCACATACATGACCTGTGCACGTCTTTACCTTCAAATTTTCTGCGGTTATCCTGAGATTGGTAAAGAGAATCGTTTGTTTACTGCAGAATTGGTGTATGATGTGACTGAGCGCTCTTGTGTACTACTTAGCCGGTTTTACTGTGGTCGATTCGCGAATGAACGACTCGGTCTTTAGGGAATTAAAATGCACGGCGGCAGTAGGAACACATTAAGACCATTCAATTCAGTTTATTTGAGGAAATAAAAGCTTACGCCGTGAACCCCCTATTTATTCGCATAAAAATCTCAAGAATTGGAAACAATGTAAAGAAATTGCAGTAAAGTGAAGGCAAACAGGGCACATAGTACACTGGTCACGTAAGGTTAGGTAGTTACATAGTCCAACTTATGCTACAGCCTATGTAGGCCAAGCCTATGTTTAAATGTCTCCACAGATTGATAAAGTTCAATCGCCTCGGGTACTTTATTCCATGGTTCCATCATATAGTTCGAGAAAAAATACCTCACCTCCAACCTAGTTTGAAATTATGTCTCCAAAGATAATTTGTTGTAGCCAGTCGGAAAACGTCATCAAAAAGGAGGGCGCAGTTCAAGCCACGCACGATACGGAAATTTTTATTATGTCTCCGCGCAACTGCCTATAACTCAGAAGATAGATATTTAGGTTATTTAGGCGGAACTGAACTGAATTGATCTCGTATGGGAGTGCACCTTGACCTCTAACTAATTTAATGGTGCGCTGCTCTAGTCTTTCAAGCAGGTTGTTATCCTGCTGCATCTATGGATTTCAGGCCTG
Source organism: Schistocephalus solidus (assembly GCA_017591395.1). Lineage (NCBI taxonomy): Eukaryota > Metazoa > Platyhelminthes > Cestoda > Diphyllobothriidea > Diphyllobothriidae > Schistocephalus > Schistocephalus solidus. Next base: position 34,818 of record WEDG01001194.1, on the reverse strand, counting down.
GAGCACGTTTACAAGATTCGTCCTCACTAACGTACCAAAGACTTTACAAAAGCCACCTTCATCGAAAACGGTTAAGGCACACATGATTGGGTAGAGTATTTTATTTGCGGATTCACCCATTAATAGCATTATGTAGAAGGCCTACGGTTGTTTGTCATCTCAAACGCACAGATCCTTGTGTTTCCGCTTTTCGGAGTGGCATTCTGCTAAGAAACCAGATTTAAATTTCCCAGATGGAGCAGTGTACAGTTTGTTGAGCTGAAGGACAAGAGCCATCTGTGGGACACGTGTCCAGTCGACGAAGCTTTTTTGGATGACATTTCATATTTTTATAACTTTCGAAAATATGGCACAATCACAAAGACAACTTCTGTACGCAATCGTTAACGAACAGAAGAAAGAGGGTCGGTCCGAGAACCGAACCTTGTGGGAAATGACTTTCTATGACTGTGCACCTTGATCGCTGTCTCCCTACATCGATAACTTGGGAACGGCCAAAAAGGAAGTTCTAGATGAAGGTAAGAAGTATGCCGCCGATACCCATCAATCTTAACTGGTACAGGAAACGCGGGTGGGGAACACTATGAAAGGCTTTCCGGAAATCAATTTCGTCCACATGCATCGTGTCTTTTGCGTCTAGTGCATTTTTCAGCTTTGCATCATGTAAAGCACTTCGTTTCGCATGATATTAACCTACGAAACTGTATTGTGCATTGAAAGAGAATTTGTGGGTTTCCAAATAAATCATAATCTCCTTTTTAATAATCTTCTCTATAATCTTGCAGCATATGGATATCAGACTGACGGATGTGTACTATGTTACAATTGCACGACTAAGTTTTTGTAAATCGGTGCTATGTGGGCTGTTTTCATGTCTGTGGGAAGAATTCTAGTATCTAATGATTTCATACAGAGGACAATTAGTAGTTTGGCCATCTCTCGCGCAAGTGCGAAGAGCATCTTTCTTCGATTGCCATCTGGGCTGGGAGATTAACATATCTTCCAGTTTTTTTTAGTTCTTCAGCAATCATCTCTCCTCAAAAAGGAATATTAAGAATACTTGGTAGCCTATGATCTCGTAAATAAATAAATAAAATGTATATTAAAGGCACAAAGGGTTCCTTCATTACAAAATTAAATCGCTGTTTAATAAATACAAAGTGTAAAATTGCTGATATGTGTAATCAGCCATGTGAACAGCAGAAATTATTTGTATGGCAGGCATATTCAATTCAGTACGATTCGCCATTTTTCAAAATAATAGTCAAAAATCTTTGGAATATACGGTAAAATAGGAAAGAAGCAATGAAAAAATCACACGGTTAAATCGGGGCGGAATAGAGCGAGCCACAAATTTAAAAAGAAAAACTAGGAGAACAAACTGCTTCTCTAAAGAAGTAACAGCTAGAGTTGATGGGATTTGTACGACGCATTGATATAGTACTGTGATTTTGGTGACAACATGTGAGGATTCCGAAAGCTCCTCGTCGTGGGACAGAGAGATCATATAACAGCTAGAGCTACTGTTTATAACCATCAGGGAAGTGAGACAGGAGGAACTCATCATAGACAACAGGGTAAAAACCAGGAAAGAAAGTAGAGGTCACGAGATCATCACCGTGATGCGAACTTGCTGATTCCTTAGTCCACCGAAATTGGCAAAAACATTAGAACCTGCTACGATCATCAACAGAGACCGTAGAGCCAATCTTTAGGGTTGAGAAACGGAGAAATTCATCAAGGTTGTCAACAGTTGGCAATGATGGTTGAAAAGGAGGGACGTAAAAGCGACTGCGAAGATTGAACCTGCAGAGGATAGTGCACACATATTCAGCAACCAATTAAATACCAAGGGAACTGTCTTAAATACCAGGAGGATTATTTTCAAAGTTCAAAATTTTTTAGTTTGTGAAGGAAGCGGACAATAAGGACTTTATAAATTCCGAAGTTAAATGTATGCGTTATTTGTTTTTGAAACCAATAATATAAACGATAACCGAATTTAAAGGATAAAATTATTCCAGATGAAAGCATGTTTGGAGGATTTTTGTAGAAGTAGGGTGCAGTGAAATGAGCATTGAGGAATAAGAAGTGGCATAAGGTCAATCTACCGGAGTGAGGGCATTAAATCTTGGGAGATTTGGGTCAGATTTGACACAAAAAAGAAACCGAGACCTTCTTCAAGTCTTTTAACCCGCAGAAATTAAATGCTTGCTAACTGACATCTATCCGGATAAGAGATACTTGATCTAGGAAGACAATAGGGTTTTCGAATAAAAAATTATCTGAAAATTTTGAATCTTACTGCAGTCTGGGGCATTCCTCAGACCAAAGAGGAACAGCAATATTCTAGGATGGAAAAGACGAACATGTGGCACAGTTTTAACTGTATTTACGAAAGGAAGACATAATGTGATATAAAACCACATATCTGTGCAGCCATTGCAGAAATTCCATCTGCATGAGGCGATAATGCTAGCTTATTCCTCTACCATAGACGTGAGCCTCTAACGGTTAATCCTTCTAAACATGGAACTATTTTGAATTACTAGGGGTCCAGGAAGTTTGGCGGGGTCAAAACACATGAAACTTCACTTGGATTGAGAAAATTTCATCTGCCAGCAAGAGCTCCAACGTGAGAGCAAAAATAGGTGCGTGTTGACTTTATCAACGCAAATATTGCCCGTGTCTTTCGAAAATGAGTAAATGCACTTAAGGTCATCAGCGTACACGAAATTTTGTGAATTTTGAGTACTCCTGATAGTTCCTTTACCTACATAATGAAGAGGAGAGGACCTAAAGTTTTACCTTGAAAAATGCCACTCCTGATTGGCTAAGGCGCCGAGTAACCATTACCTGCCAATTCCTTCTGGTTGTGATTAGACAAGTAGGAACTAATGAGGTTGAGGAGAAACGGCCGGATGCCGAGGGCTTCAAGTTTCATTATCAGACTCTGTGTGGTACCTTGTCAAATGCTTTGCTCACGTCAACATATCCTATAACAACATATCCTATATTCCATCTAACTTCCCGTCAATCCCTTTTAACTACCAACAGGCATATCCCGGTCGTAACCCCTATTCTGGTTCGATATGAGAAAGTTTTATTCCTACACCTTTGATATATCCATCTCAGCATTTGTTTATGACGTTCCATATACCAATCTTTATGGCGCAGTTGGCAATTACCCTCCAAGCTACAATAACTTCCAACTTAATTATCCACCTTCGAATGTTTTCAATTTAATAACGATAACCCTAGTTTGGATACTCGAACTACCCTTGATGTCATATTACTTAATTCTAGATCTGTTTTAAATAAGATGGCCCAACTGAGAGCCATTGCTTTCGAGTTAATGCTTGATGTTTTATGGGTAACTGAATCTTGGACCCATCCCTTAATTTCCGAGTCTTTGCTTGTCATAGAACAATACGATCTCTACCGTCAAGACCACACTAGTAAGCGTGGTGGTGGTTGTCTTCTATATATTAAAGCTTTATTTAAGCACTTCCCGTTTGATCTAGACGTTACGTCATTCTCTGGTAATTACTGCTTCGCATCCATTATCCTGTCGCCCTGGCAAAAGCGCTATTCTCGGATGTATTTAATACCCGCCTAATTCATCATCCGATGATGATGAAAAACTTTGTGAAATTTTTAAATTGGTTTCGGAGTCCAATTTTAACATTAAAATAATCGCTGGGAATTTTAATTTTCCTGAAATTGACTGGATTTAAAACTTTTGTCCACCCAGATTTCAGCCTTTACTAGATACCATTAATTATTCTAATTGGTCACAGCTTGTCCGTTCTTCAACGAGAGACAAGCATATTTTAGACCTGATTTTCACAAATGACATTGCCCCCTCTTCGTTGATTTTAAGCAGGGCCTCTTCCAAATTGACCATACATTAATTCACTACTGCTTACCAATTGTCTTATCGAAAAGGCTAGCGCCGTTCATACCCATCATGCATTTGACCTCGCAGATATGAGCTTAATTAACAACTTTTGGACTCATTGGATTTGCAGCATCTCTCCTCCATGAACGATGCGGCAAGTCTTCTTACTTCATGTCAGTCGTTTTAAATAACATCCTGGAATTTGTGCCTACCACAATTGTCAAGCCCTACACTTCGGAATCCACCGTCCCCCAATTTCTTTTGCCAATACTAAAGAAATTGAGGAAGCAATTAAAAGATCAATATACTAGTTCGTTATCTGTACATCTAACGATTGCAGATATTTTTGAATTAGCCTCTAAGATTCGGCTTGCACGGGACAGACAGAGGGAATCATGCGCAATCAGCGAGCCAAACTCCGCAAAATATGTTGCTCAACTGTTCCGCCGTCGATCCTGCTCTAAACGAGGTTATGAAACACCCCCATTACTTAATGAAACTAATAACTTCGTTCACGAAGACTCTAACAAGGCAGAATTATTTAGTGCATTCCTTGCAAATCATCTTACGATGGAATCTGAACCGGTTCCGACGTTTCAGGCATCCTCATTTAATGTTATCAGCACCATTGATTTCTCCATAGAACTAATTCGTAAGCAAATAATGCATCTGAAAAACTCGCACTCTTTGGGGACTGACGGTATTCCAAACTTAGTTATTAAGAGAGTGCCGAGCTTTCCCCGATGGCTTAGCCATGTATTCTCAGTTTATCTTTTAAACGGATTCTTTCCTGACTCATGGAATACATCTATTATTCTTCCTGTCTTCAATTCGGGATCTAGTTCGGACGTAAATAATTATCAAGGCGTTCTGAAAACCCCCACTCTAGCAAAAGTTCTTGAAAAAATAATTTTAAATAAAATTCCCGACTTTTTCTTAGATAATAAGCTCTTAAGCGACTCGCGATATGGTTTTCTACCTGGGAGATCATGTGAAGTATGTCACTTAGCTTTTCTTATTTTCGTCACTTCCCTTCGTAATGAGCAAGATTCAGTGGTTGTTATCTACTTTGACCTGAACAAAGCCTTTGACAAGGTACCGCACAGATATCTTCTGATGAAACTGGAAGCCCTCGGCATCCGGCCTCCTCTCCTTGACTTCATTGGTTCCTACTTGTCTAACCACAGCCAGAAGGTCTAAGTAGGTAATAGCTACTCGACGCCTCAACCGATCACGATTGGCGTTTTTCAAGGCACGGTTCTAGGTCCCCTACTCTTTATTCTGTACATAAACTAAATTTCAGCTTTACTCACAAATTAAAAAATTTCGTTTACGCTGACGACCTTAGGTGCATTTATTCATTTTCTAAAACCAATGCCAATAGTTGCGTTGATAAAATCGACACTGATCTACTTATGCTCTCACGTTGCAGCTGTACTTGGCAGATGGAGTTTTCTTCGTCCAAGAGTAGTTTCATGTGTGCTGGCCCCGCCAAGCTTCCTGGACCCCTCGTATTTCAAAAAGTACACTTTAAGAACGATCAACCATAAAAGACTTAGGTCTAAGTTACACGAATAAGCTAGAATTATCACCTAATGCAGATCGAATTTCTGCAAAGGCTGCACAGAAATGTGGTTTTATATCACATAATTTTTCCTTCCAGAAATAAAGTTTAACCTGTACCGCATGTTTGTTCTTCCTATCCTAGAATACTGCTGTCCCCTTTTTCGGCTGATGAATGCCTGTGACCGCAGTTAGATTGAAAAAGCTCAGAGGATTTTTACTCGAAGACTATGTTCTCTTTCTGGATCCAGTATCGCTTATACGGATAGATGCCAGTTAGCAAACGTTAAACTTCTGTGGGTTAGAAGACTCGAAGCCGGTCTCTGCTTCCTGTTTCGCGTTAACTCTAGCCTAAATCTCCCACGAATTAACGCTCTCGCTCCGGTAGATCGACCCTATGCCACTCGTAATTCCTCCATGATAATTTCACCACCCCTTAACTCCACAACTAATCGTTCTCAGTTTTTTGCCTCCAAATATGCTTTCATCTGGAATAATCTTCCACTGCAAATTAGGTTGTCGTCTACATCAGATATGATCAAAACAAAATTACGCAAACATTTAACTTCGGAAGATATAAAGTCCTTATTGTCTGTTTCCTTCCAAAACTTGCAACTTTTGGATTTCGAAAAGGGTCCTCCTGGGATTTGAGGCAGCTCCCTTGATATTATATTGGTCTCTAAATATATATTTCCATCATCCTCTGCAGAGTCAATCTTTGCATTCAATTTTTCATCCCCCCTTTTAAACTAGCATCGTTAACTCTTGACAACCTTGATACTTTCCTTCGATTTGCAACCCCAACAATGGTCTCCAGGTTCAGTTGATGATCAAGGCGGGTTCTGATGATTTTACCTCTTTGATTGGTGGACTATGCAGTCGGCAAGGTCGCATCTCGATGATGATCTCATGGCCTCGTCTGTCCCCTCTTTATATTGACTCTGCTTTCCACGATGAGTTCGTACTCTCTCCCCTCCACTGATGGTTACAAACAGTAGCTCTGACTGCTATATTATCTCTCACACGACAAGGAGCGTTTCGAACCGTCATGCGTTGTCAGCAACATCACAGTACTATCCCATTGCATCTAGCTATTAATTTTTTAGTGAAGCAGTTTTTTCTCCTGATTTTTTTTTTAAATTGGCGGCTCGCCAAACTCCGTCTCTAATTTAACTGTAGGAGTTCTTTTACTGCTTCTTTTCTAGTTCCCCATATATGTTAAAGATTGTTGACTATTGTTTTAAAAATGCCAAATCATTCTGAAACGGACATGCCTACCATATTGTTCATTCCTGCTGTTAATATGGCTTCTCATATAGTACAGCAATTATCCACTTTGTATTTATTTATACTGCGATACCAAATGTTAAATGACGGGGCTCTCTGGGCCTTAAATATAAAATTTATTTATAGATCACAACCACTGATTGCTGCTCATTACGAAGGGAAGTGCTGAGGTTAAGAAAATCTAAGTGACAGTCTTCACATGAACTTTCAGGTAGAAAAATATATTGCGAGTTGCTTCAAAGCTTATTTTCTAGGCAAAATTCGATAAATTGATTCAAAGTAATTCTTTCAATATGTTTTGCTAGAGCCGGGGTTTTGTGAACGCCCCAATGATTATTTACGCCCGAACGAGATCCCGACTTGAAGACAGGACGAATAATAGATATCTTTCATGAGTCAGGAAAGAATCCGTTTGAAAGATAAATTAAGAATATATGGCTAAGCAATCGGATGAAGCTTGGCACCCTCCTAATAATAATAGTAATACCGACAGCCCCGAAGAGTGCGCCGGTTTTCGACGAATTATGTTCTTACAAAGTAAGTTTGAGTAAAAATCAATGTAACTAATTATTTTGAATAAGTATGGCTGTAACGATGGAAAAATGTCAAATTCAATCGTAAGATGGTTTGCAAACAAAGCACTTGACAACTCAGCCTTGCCAGAGTCTTTGAGAACGAAGTTTGTATCTGCATTTAGTTATGGACGAATTTCTTAACGACGTTTATACGAGGACCGACGATGCAGCAAAATTTTCAGAGTTGAGTTCAGTGAGCGCGCAAGATTCCGCCTGTCTGTCACGCGCCAGACAAATTTCAGAGGCTTATATGAAACTATCTGCGGTACTTAGATGCAAAATAATGAACTAGTGGACTGATCTTTCAACTGACTCCTCAATTTCTTTAGATATGGCTAAATAAAGTGAGGAAAGGTGGATCCCGAAGCGTAGGGTGTAGCAATTTTAGTTGGCACTAATTCCATGATGTTATTTGAAACGACCGACAAGAAGTCACAAAGACTTCCTGCGTCGATCATGATGGAAAGATGCTGCCAGTTCAATGAGTCACAAATTTTTAAATTTAGCTAATATCTGCGAGGTCAAAAGTAGGATAGGTACGAACGGTGCCAACGTTTTTCGAAGAGGCGAGCGGAAGACAACAGTGAATTAATGTATGGTCGATATGGAAGAGGCTCTGCTTAAAATCAATGTTAAGATCTCGTCTTCGTCCAAGAACCTGAAACTATAAACGAGGTTTATTTTCTACCTCCACTTGGTGGGAGTGATCATGCAATGCTTTCAAGGGCGTATGGTTTATATTCTGTACCTCCTGCAAGAAATTAAATGATGTTCTATATATGGCAAGGAGAGTTTTGCCAAATGAGAGCTGAGTCATCACGAATAGATCCGGATCTTTTCTACTCCGCGGAAATCAATGAAACCTGGAGTTTATTTAAGAGGCAGATGTTGCATCTTATGAAGTGCCACTGTCCGGTTTCAAGGCCTAAGATATTTAACAGATCACAATGACATAAACGAGAGGAAAAAGAGAGATAAACAAGAAAAAAGACTCTCGAAGAAATATTGCCGAACAAAGGAAACTGCAGCCTTTCAAGCATACATAGTTCAAAGGAACTAGGTAAATGGCTTCATTTTTAAAAGATGGTGTGATTTCAACGTGATTCGCTCCACCAGGCAATTAAAAATCCCAAACTGCTCGGCAGCTACTAATGAGAGAACACGCGTTAAGGGAACGCAAGTCCCCTTATGAGGAACGATGATGGTTTGGAAATATCGGAAAGTAAAAGCAAATTTAAGCATTTTATCAGAGAAGCTGTTTTCATTCATCACCCAAACCCAAAAGCAAGGTAGCGCAGTTCCAACAAATCGCATGCTGCCTTATATCAAACTAAATAGGCCTCTACAACAGGCAAATAACCCTTACTGTTTTAACCGATATACAAGACCCGACATCCCAACACTTAATACTTATAGCTGCCTGTACTCTCCCAACAGCCTCTATATTCCGTCTAACTCCACCCATTGCGTTGTCAGCTACTAACTGGCATATCACGGCCTTAACCCCCATGATGGTTCGATAGGGAAACTTATATTCCTATATAAACTGGCGCGTTGTTTGAAATTGGTTTCGAATTTCAAGTACCTCGAGCCTACGAGTTTTTAGTCTCTACCTCAGTGTAGAAGACACGGTGCTGGAAAATTATTAAAGAATTTTCTTTATATTCCTCTGAATTTGTAAATTGCGACTCGGACCCTAGGTCTTTGCGGCTTTCTGAAACTCACGCCGGCTGCGTGCTCCTTGCATCTGCTCTCAATCGCGGAAGGGGCTTAAACCAAAGGCTGAGTCCTTATATTTTCATATTCCTATTGTTGAATATCCTTACTGACTCTCTGTTAATTTTGTGGCAATTCTAACATGCAAAACTCAAGTTCCATAAGTTTATTGTCACAAACAATTGGTCCACGACCTAGTTTCTTGGGACCGTCTATCGGCACCTCTACCCACTCGGCCAAATTGGCAGGGGATCTTGCTAAGAAATTTAATGGACAAGCAGAAAACTATTGCAACTATCGTTATTCTGCTATTTGTTCACCTCCCGCTAAACGGGGTAAAAGTTCAGTAAGCTTAACTAATGTAGCTTACGAAGACGAAACATGTATGGGGTGTTTCAACCTCCAGCAGAAATTCTCAGGGATGGAGCAAGAAATAAGCAATCTAAGACAAGAAATAGATAGCTTAAAAAAATCTATATCTTGCCCAACTGCTAAAAAAGGTCCTGTTCGTAATAAACCTAGCGCAAAACAAAATTCGTATTCATATATAGCTTCTTCAAGCTTACATAAAAGTCACATTAAACATATCGTGATAGCTGGACCCGGTAAACCAGAGGAATCATCGCTTCTTCCGAAGGGAGCCCCATCTAGTCCTTGCGCCACTCCAGCAGCACTTAGTTCGGGTAGCACCAGCACTAATCTGGCTTTACCGCCCATCGCTACATCACTGGTAGACGTTGCACCAACATGCGATGTTGAAGAGGTTGGCGAGTTCGTTAAGCCAAAGAAGAAAAGGTCTAAGAAGAACAAGTCGTGCAGAGATTTGGCTCTAGCCTGCCCAACACCCAGTTCATGTGGACCTACCGGGCCAAGTGAATTGGTTACCAGTACTCACTCAGCTGCAAGATCTGAGTTACAAACGGGCCCTCGTTTGAGTCGAAAACATAATGTAGTCATTAAAGGGGTCCCGGAGTCAGCTTCAAGTATTCCAAAGGAGCGAGTCAAACATGACTTGGATCTCCTTCAATTGTATGCAAAAACGATGCTAATGGACGGCGAGTCCATCCACATTCTCAAGGCATATAGAATAGGGAAAGCTCTGTCCGCACCCGAATCAAATTCTCGACCAAGACCTCTTAAAATCATCTTGGAAAACGAAGCACAGGCACAGCTCCTGCTACAGCGAAAAGCAACCCTACGGGGCCTGCATTCTAAAGTTTTTTTTCAACCGGAATACGGACTGAAGGAGCGAATAAAAATGAGACAGTTAATAATAGAACTGGAAACACGAAGGACCAATGGCGAGGCACATATCCAAATAAGAAACGGACAAATTGTTCAAGTGAAAAGAGCATTTCTTTGGCCAAAGGCATTCACTCTGACAGCCTAACTGTCCCTTCTCAGAAACCAAAAACGTGTGCACTTAAATTATTCGTATTAAATGCCAGATCTCTGCTTAATAAGATGCCATTGCTCCAGACTCTGGTTTTCATCCACTGCCCCGACATTGTAATAGTTACAGAGACTTGGGCAACACCCTGTGTATCCAACTCTGAACTCAATATTTAAGGGTACGACTATATTCGTAACGATCGACACGAGGGCCGTGGCGGAGGAAGCTGCATCTATATTAAGCAGCCACTTACCTTTCTGCCGTTGGACTATCGACAATTTACCGCGGTAGAAGAGAGTTGTTGTCTCCGAGTAGTTCTAAAAGATAACTACTCTTTACTCGTCGGTTGTGTCTATCGCCCCCCAAACGCAAGCGGGGATTACGATCTCCGTCTCTCACAGGCATTTCATGCCGCAGTTGACCTAAATATGAAGTACTGCTTGATTGCAGGTGACTTCAATCTCCCTGAAGCTCATTGGTTTCCACCTTCCGGTCCTGCAAAGTTCGAAAACTTGCTTGAGGCCATAGATACTGGCATGTGGGATCAGGTAGTTGATTTTCCCACCCGAGGATCAAACATACTTGATCTTATCTTCTGCAGAGGTTGTCAGCCATTGTCAGTTTCACCTTTAGACCCACTTGGGAGTTCAGACCATGCTATAGTTGTTTCTTCACTAGAAATCGAGGCTAATGAAACGTTTTTCAAAAAAATATAGCTTTTTCCACGATTTCCGATCAGCAAATATGGGGAATTACTAACACATCTTAATTCCCACGATTGGACTAACTTCTTTCTATGTTTGGATGTGAATGTTTGTACTGATACATTCTACCAAGTTCTAGGTCCACTCATTTCTCGTTTTGTTCCTCGTAAGAAAATAATTAATGTCAAGGATGAAGTCTACCTCCCTTTATCTTTCCGCCATAGATTGCGTAGACTCTTGCGTCGTTTTCATCGACTAAATGACACTTCCGTCCTGCCATTGATCCAGCAAATCTTTGAACAGGCTAAGAGGCTCTCCGACGAAAAAGCGACTAGCTGAAGAGGTTAACTTTGCCGAAAACCCTTCGTACAATGTTGCAAAACTCTTTTCGCGGACAGTAAAAGCGCAGAGAAAAACTCAGTACCCTGTACTTCGAGACGCTTTTGGAAACCCTATAGCTGACGCTAAGTTGACGGCTGATAGCTTCAATGCTTTCTTGTCTAGAACTTTCAGTGAACATTCGGTCACCCCCTTTCCAAACGTCCGGGTTTGAACCGGTAACGTCCTCGAAAACATAACTTTTACCCTCTGGGACGTAACCGTAGCCATTCGGCGTTCTCGCCAATCTTACAGTCCTGGACCAGATGGCGTCCCGGTCAGCGTTCTAAAGGCGGATACAAATGATATATTTCCGTCACTTCTGTATAAGATATTCAATCTTGCTCTTGAAAGTGAAACCTTCCCTATTTTATGGAAGGAATCGCACATTTTGCTTATACCCAAACACGGCCGAACTACGTCATTTGACGATTTTAGGCCAATAAATACACTACGAGCAGCCTCGAAGATATTAGAGACCTTGATTAAAGACAAGTTGATGCGTCACCTAACAGAGAATAACCTACTTAATGCGGCTCAGCATGGGTTTCTCGAAAAAAGATCTTGTGACACCTGCCAGCTCTCTTACTTTGATTATGTGCTACAATCTAGAGATAGTGGTTTTGCAATTTACACCGTTTATTTCGACTTTACGAAGGCTTTTGATCGTGTTGACCACGATCTCCTCCTGCTGAAACTTACCTCCTTCGGCATAGGTAACAAGCTTCTGAACTTAATATCCTCCTATTTGATTGATCGCGCACAACGGGTAAAAATTTCCGATGTTATCTCCAACCCCACGCACGTGAGGAGTGGCGTTATTCAGGGTAGTGTACTCGGCCCGCTTCTATTTTGCCTTTTTGTGAACGATGTTCCTGATTGTTTTCAGTATGATAGGCCCTTTATGTACGCTGATGATTTTAAAAAGTTGCCTATCGTTATAAACCGGTCGATCACCACATTGTGCTTGAGCTCTTAAAAAAGGATCTTCAAGTCTTCGCTCAGTGGTGTCGCACATGGCGCCTTTCGCTCTCTTGGCACAAATGCTCCGTTATGGTTAGTTGTGACAACCATCAGCCTCATCTAAGCATAGACGGTCATGACTTAAATGTGCCCGGGTTTATAACGGATCTGGGCATATCATATTCTAGTAGTCTTAATCTGTCAGAGCACTGCGCCCTGATTATCTCCAAAGCACGCCAAACTACTGGGTTTATTCTCAGAAATTTTAAAACACTCAATATTAGGACCAGCCTTTATAAAATGTATGTCAGACCTAGTCTGGAATACTGCTCGTTTCTATTTAGCCTTCTGCACGCGAGTGAACGGAGGAAGATAGAATCTGTCCAGCACTTCTTTACTAAAAGAGTTATTACTTCAGAGCACAGAAACCTGTCGTACCAACAACGCTGTGAGCTTACAAGCCTCGACCCGTTGTGGCTTCGTAGATTACAGAAGGGACTATTTTTACTGTTCAAGCTTTTAAACGGTTTTACCTTTAACCCCCTTTCATCCCTGAGGCAGCTCGACCACTGTCGGCGCACCAATCATAGAGATGTATTCTTATTTCTTCCTTTGGCACGCACCGTTAAAGACCGTCAGTTTTTTTCGGTAAACGCTATAGCAATCTGGAATAAACTACCCAGAAGTATTAAAATTCAGCAAAACCATCCTTTGTTTTACGAGAGCTGTCACTAGTTTTTCTACATACAGGACACCTTCCACGAATTTTTGGGTGCTGATTTTTCTGGAAGCTCTCTTCCGCTCTGATGGCGTCCACGGACTCTGAATCCTATGCCGGACTTCATGCTGAAGGCAATATTGCTGGCTCTGCAGTCCGTAATCGGGTTATTCCTCAGTCTACAGCTAGCAGCCGCTCGCCGGCATACTTGCTGCTAGTACAGAAGACCAGATCCACAACACCGAAAGGAGAAGTACTACACCGTGCACCTGTGTCAACACTTCCCTGTCCTAAACTTTAATCTTTTCAACAAGCTGCAGTTTTTTCTCCTGAAAATACTTTAAAGAACGATCAGGAGTTTTTTTCACTGTCAGCTTGACCCCCTACTGTATATATCCCTTTTGACCTTGCCTGTAAACTGGCAATTAATAAATAAATAAATAAATAGCCATCTCAAGTTTTTGTTAATGACGTTCCTTATATCAATAGTTCTGGCACAGTTGGCAGTTGCAATCCAAACCACAAACACTTCCAACTTAATTATCCATCTCCAAATTCTTTTATAAATAACGATAACCCTAGTCTGGATACTCTAACTACACAAGATGTCAGATTACTTAATGCTAGATCTGTTATAAGTAAGATGGCCCAACGAAGAGCCATTGCTTTCAAGTTAATGCCCAATGTTTTATGTGCACCTGAATTTTTGACCCAACCCTTAATTTTCGACTCTTTGATGTCTACCGCCAAGACCACATTAGAAAGCGTCTTTGAGCTTATCTTCTCGTTATTAAAGCTTCAGTTAAGCCTTTCCCGTGCGATCTATTTGTCACGTTATTCTCTGGTAATTTCTGCTTCAAATCTTTTATCCTGTCGCCCCGACAAAAGGAAATTCTCGGATGCAATTACAACCAGTCTAATTCATCATCTGATGAGGATGATGATGCAAACATTAATGAAATTTTTTTAAATTGGTTTCGGAATCCAATTTTAACATTAAAGTGATCTCTGGAAATGTTACTTTTCCGGAAATTGTCTGGATATCAAAATTGTGTCCACCAAGATTTCAGCCTTATTTAGATATCGTAAATTTTTCTAATTAATCTCAAATGGTCCGTATTTCAACGAGAGATAAGCATATTTAAGAAATAATTTTTACAAACGATATTGCTCCCCTGTTCATATACTTTTAGCAAGCCCTCTTCAAAAGTGATCATACTTTAATTCACTGTTGCCTTCCGCTTGTCTCCTCGAAAAAGGTTAGCGCCGTTCATGCCTATCCTACTTTTGCCCTATCAGATAATAGCTTATTTAACAACTTTTGTGACTCATTGGACTGGCAGCATCTCTCCTCCATGATCGACGAAGCAAGTCTTTGTGACTTCTTGTCGGTCGTTTCAAATAACATCGTGGAATTTATGCCAACTAAAATTGCTACACCCTACGCTTCGGAATCCACCGTTCCTCACTTTATTCAGCCATAACTAAAAGAAATTAAGGAGGCATTTAAAAGCTCAGTCCACTAGTTCATTATCTTTGCATCTAAGTATCGCAGAGTTTAGAATAAGCCTCTGCGATTCGTCTTGCACGTGAAAGACAGAGGGAATCTTGCGCGCTCACTGAGCTTAACTCTGAAAAATTTGCTTCTCAACTGTTCCATCGTCGGTTCTCGTAAAAACGTGATTTGGAAATTCCTCCATAACTAAATGGAGATATGAAATTCGTTCTCAAGGACTCTGACAAATCTCAATTGCCTAGTGCTTTGTTTGCAAACCATATTACGACAGAATTTGGAATTGTTCCGTCGTTTCAGCCACACACTGCCTATATTTCTAGAGCACTATTAATCTCAAAACATCGCTAACAGTTTACCTAGCAAGACATGTTCTGTCTACATTATTACGTATTTGTACGTATAAATACGTAATAATGTAGACCGAACATGACAATGAGTGCAGATAAAATGTACATTTTATCTGCACACAATGTCATATCTTTATTTCGTTACAAATGTTCGTTTAGACAGTTCTTTGTCGTTGCTATCCAAATATAAATTTAAAAATAAATAAATGAAATGCTCTTTCAATGTTATAAGTACCATCGATTTCTACTGAGAATTATTTCGGAAGCACATAATTTGCCTAAAAATCTCACACTCTGCGGGGCTCTCATTATTACAAACTCAGCAATCAAGAGGGTGCCAAGCTTTATCCGATTGCTTAGCCATATATTCTCAATTTATCTTTCAAACGGATTCTTTCCTGACTCATGAAAGATATCTATTATTCGTCCTGTCTTCAAGTCGGGATCTTGTTCGGGCGTAAATAATCATTGGGGCGTTCACAAAACCCCGGCTCTAGCAAAACATATTGAAAGAATTACTTTGAATCAATTTATCGAATTTTGCCTAGAAAATAAGCTTTGAAGCGACTCGCAATATATTTTTTTACCTGAAAGATCATGCGAAGTGTGTCACTTAGCTTTTCTTAACCTCAGCACTTCCTTTCGTAATGAGCAGCAATCAGTGGTTGTGATCTATTTTAACGTGAGCAAAGCATTTGGCAAGGTACCACACGGAGTCTGATAATGAAACTGGAAGCCCTCGGCATCCGGCCGTTTCTCGTCAACTTCATTAGTTCCTACTTGTCTGATCACAACCAGAAGGACTTGGCAGGTAATAGTTACTCGGCGCCTTAGCCAATGGGAGTGGCGTTTTTCAAAGGGTACAGGTTCTCTCCTCTCATTATGTAGGTAAAGGAAATATCAGGAGTACTCAAAATTCACAAACTTTCGTGTACACTGATGACCTTAAGTGCATTTACTCATTTTCGAAAGACACGGGCAATATTTGCGTTGATAAAGTCAAAATGCACCTCTTTGTGCTCTCACGTTGGAGCTCTTGCTGGCAGATGAAATTTTCTCAATCCAAGTGAAGTTTCATATGTTTTGACCCCGCCAAACTTCCTGGACCCCTAGTAATTCAAAAAAGTTCCATTTTTAGAAGGATAAACCGTAAGAGGCTAACGTATATGGTACAGGAATAAGCTAGCATTATCGCCTCATGCAGATGGAATTTCTGCAAAGGCTGCACAGATATGTGGTTTTATATCACATTATGTCTTCCTTTCGTAAATACAGTTAAAACTGTGCCACATGTTCGTCTTTTCCATCCTAGAATAGTACTGTTCCTCTTTGGTCTGATGAACGCCCCAGACTGCAGTAAGATTGAAAATTTTTAGAGAATATTTTATTCGAAAACCATTTTGTCTTCCTAGATCAAGTATCTCTTATCCGGATAGATGTCAGTTCAGTTCAGTTCAGTGTATTTGAGAAAAATCGGCTTACGCCTTTGAAATCCCTATTTGATAGAGAAAGTCGGAAGAATAATAAGCAATTTAAAAAAAGTTACAGTCAAGTGAATGCAGGCAGATTTACGTGGTACACGGAAATTGTTAAGGTAAAGTAGTCACATAATCTTCCTGGTGCATAATCTTCCTGGTCAGTTAGCAAGCATTTAATTTCTGCGGGTCAAAAGACTCAAAGAAGGTCTCGGTTTCTTTTTTGTGTCAAATCTGACCCAAATTTCCCAAGATTTAATGCCCTCACTCCGGTAGATCGACCTTATGCCACTCCTAATTCCTCCATGCTCATTTCACTGCACACTACCTCTACGAAAATCCTCCAAACATGCTTTCATCTGGAATAATTTTATCCTTTAAATTCGGTTATCGTTTATATTATCGGTTTTCAAAAACAAATAACGCATACATTTTACTTCGGAATTTATAAATTTCTTATTGTCCGTTTCCTTCAAAAACTAAAAAATGTTGAACTACGAAAAGAATCCTCCTGGTATTTAAGACAGTTCCCTTGGTATTTAATTGGTTTCTAAATATGTGTGCACTATCCTCTGCAGATTCAATCTTCGCAGTCGCTTTTACGTCCCTCCTTTTCAACCATCATTGCCAACTGTTGACAACCTTGATGAATTTCTCCGTTTCTCAATCCTAAAGATTGGCTCTACGGTCTCTGTTGATGATCGTAGCAGGTTCTAATGTTTTTGCCAATTTCGGTGGACTAAGGAATCAGCAAGTTCGCATCACGGTGATGATCTCGTGACCTCTACTTTCGTTTCCTGGTTTTTACCCTGTTGTCTATGATGAGTTCCTCCTGTCTCACTTCCTGATGGTTATAAAAGCGAGTAGCTCTAGCTGTTATATGATCTCTCTGTCCCACGACGAGGAGCTTTCGAATCCTCACATGTTGTCACCAAAATCACAGTACTATATCAATGCGTCGTACAAATCCCATCAACTCTAGCTGTTACTTCTTTAGAGAAGCAGTTTGTTCGCCTAGTTTTTCTTTTTAAATTTGTGGCTCGCTCTACTCCGCCCCGATTTAACCGTATGATTTTTTCATTGCTTCTTTCCTATTTTACCGTATATTCCAAAGATTTTTGACTATTATTTTGAAAAATGGCGAATCTTTCTGAATTATATACGCCTACCATGATGCACATTTGTGTTGTTCCATGCGTTTTTTACGCTTAGCAACAATTATTCACTTTGTTTTTATTTATACCTCGACACCATGTGTTTACTGAAGGTGCCCTCTTGGTTTTAAATAAACCATTTATTTGTTTTTATTAATTTGTTTGGCTTGAAAGCTCAACTGCGCGTTTCTTATTTTGGCGTGAATCCATGACGTCAATGACAGTTCAATTGTGATTACGACGCGGTCCACAATATGCTCCATGGAAGGTTGGTGCAGTTTCAAGCGCGTCAGATTGTTTACAATGTGGAACATGCGCTGCGCCGTCGAACTCACTCGCTTCCCGAGCTGGTCAGATTTCTGATGCGGGAGTGTGCGTAGTTGCTGGTGAGCTTGTTTGCGTGTACAACCTACACGAACTGGTAACCCAAACACGAGCACCAGGATTTCACACAACAGGGGGTTGAACCGCTCACATCTAACATGTCTGAGATAGCTAGAGGTCACGTTAGGAAGGAGCCATCGCAGCCTGACTCTCAAACCACCAGTCAGGCACTCCACACAACACACATTGGACTAACTGTGAGATCTGAGTTGGTGACCTTCCAACCGTGGTGCTCATTATTACCGCACTCTCTCCTCCTCTCCCACCTGAGTCCTGTGTCATGCCAGAGTCAGGAAGCCCGGAGATGGGAGAGGGCGAATGCTGCTGGCGCGGCCGGAGCTGCCCCTGTGCGTACCACCACGCTTGGCTCAGATCCTACGGATGAAGGGTGCCATAAAGGCCACATTAAGTATGATCCATTGTAGCCTGACTCTCAGTCCGCCAGTCAGCCACTCCACACAAAACACACATTTGGCTGACCACGCGGTCCGAGTTATTCCATCAGTTGGCAACATTTCAAGCCACGGCTTTCAGCGCACCGTGATAGTTTCAAGTGCGTCTGATTATAATGCATTATAATTTAGTATATATATAAGGGGAGATAGGCAGAGGCCCTAAAAACCCTGTTACAGATAGACGCTAGCAAGATAAGCAAAATTTTACATGGCAATAGATCGTTTTTAGTGTATCGATCATTGCTGTCGACTTAAAATATATGTCCATCAAGTAAAAATTCATCAAGTCTTCTTTTAAACATTTCCAAAGCTTTCAGCCCTGAACAACCGAAGTTGGCAGTTTGTTCAATTCTTCAATCACCCGTTTGGAAAGAAGTTGGCCCGCACTTCAAGTTTGGCGTGTTTTTCTTTTTCAGTTTGTATGGGTGACCTCGGAGACTTGTCATGTTTGCCAATTCAAAAATGTTGGCCATCTGAAGAGCACAATCAACTCCTCTGACCAGTTTAAAGACAAAGATCATATCCCCTCTGTATTGTCTGTATTTATCAAGCGAATAGTTTACTGAGCACAATAAGAAGTGCTTTTCCGAACCGAATTCACTATCGAAGCAAAGAATGATGCAGCCTTTGACGTGATTTTGCCAATGGTTCTTCGTTCCTTTCTGATGTAGACACCTTTTCTGGCGAGAGACTGTTTTCTGAAGCCCGCATGAGGCCAGGATCAAATGAAGATGAGTTGGCTTATTTTTCAAGATTCCGATATCAATTTTTGTGTGCCTGAATATCACAATGTCTATAAACAATTATAGGCTGATCCTGATAAACACAGGCAATACGTGATCCAATGACAACTTATTCTGTTGATTTCTGACTTTGGGAACAGATTATTGGCCAAATATCAAAAGCTTGGAGACGAGCAAATTTCAAACGGAAGTCCAACGACGCCGCAACAGAAACATTATGAGCAATAAATGTGCCTATTCGTTCAAACCCGCTTTAAAAAAATAAATTATAGAAAGAATATTCAGGAACGACTCAGCCGTTTGTAGCGATCAAAGGTCCTGGATAACTTCAGATCTTCAAGGGGTTTTGCACTTTTGGTTCACTGAGCGGTTGTCAGTATTTATTGGTGTAGAGGCTGTTTTATCAAGTCGACGAAGGTGATAAATAAATTCCAATTTGATGTCGTTTTGTGAGAAATTCGGCACAAGAAAAATTCCCGAAAATTCCAAAGCGCAAGTTCGTACGTGCAGTTGCAGTTTTAATGTCAGTATCAGAACAAGCGAAGAGCTAACGGTTTTCAAACTGTCCAAGCCGGACAGTGAGGAAAATGCAAAAAGCCGTAGACCTTTTTTTTTTCTCCCCCACCCCCACAATCAGACCACTGTCCGAGCCAGTGGAGTTGTCTGATGTGGGGAGTGGATGCTTTTAACTGACGGGTCGGCGTACCCGTCTTCGCGCGCAAGCACAGTACGGCCTATCGCCCATAACGCACACACCAGGATTTACTTACTCAGGGGATATGGAGGAGCCATCGCCGTCTGACTCCCAGTCCACTGGTAAGCCCCTCAACACCTACACTGGGCCAATGGCGTGGTCTGGCATAAGCGTCAGATTGGCAGCCTTCCAAGCCACGGTTTCTAGGAGACCGTGATATTCTCAGGTACGTGATTATGGTGAGGGTGTTGTCTTTTTATTGCTGAAGGTAGTGTGCACTGATATGGCTTAGCCTCCGGTTGTTTACTGCAGGTTGTCGTGGAGGCCCATGTGCCCTAATAGGCCCATGCGGTTTGTAAATGTGCAGGAGCAGTGAGAGCAGTGGAGGCGGACGTGGCGAGTGTATGTCGGAGTCCCAGGCACTGTTTCACCAGCCTCCGTGCGATGAAATCGCAGGTGACCGACCAGGCCGATGCGTAATTTGAAGTTGCAGGTGCATTGTGGGCAGGAGAAATCAGGAGAGGCTGGGGAGATTTCATTTGTGGTAGTGGGATTGGGAGTGGCAGGAGCGGAGGATTGTGCATGGGTTATCGGTTTTATCGGCATTGCAGTGAATTCCGCTGTCATGGATGCGCATGTGACCGAATAGGCCCATACGATGAGTGAATGCGCAAGGACAGTGATGGCAGTGGAGGCGGCGATCGCTGCTGTGTGTTGGTGCTACAGGCACTGGTTCACCAGTCTCTGTACGATGGATTCGCAAGTGACCGATCCGGCCGATGCGTGAGGTGAATGTGCGGTCGCATTGAGAACAGTTTAGGAGAGAGTCCCCATCGCTGATGGTGGTGGTGGTGGTAGTGAAGGCGAAGGCGGTGGTGGTTGCGGTGGTGGCGGTACCAGGTGAGGAGTATTGGGATGTGGTCTCTATGATGGTGGGAGTAATTGAATTGATGCCAGGAGTGAGAGTGGGGCATTCCGAAGGATGGTAGACAGAATTTGAAGTGGAAGTTGGAATTGTCATATTATTGCTGCATTTCGTCCGAAGATGTCCGAACAGGCCGATTAGCACACGGAAGGTGTGTTGACAGCGGGGCATTTTGAAAGGGCCTGGGCATCGGCGGTGTTGGTCTGGGGTGCTGGCGACTTTCATGCGGCTCTTTTGGCCTTGGCGGTGGCGATTCGGTTGGCCTCATAGATTGCTGAACCAGTCTTGACGGATCTTCTCCATGCCGGTATGTCCTAGGCGAGGTCCTCCCAGGTCGCCGAACTGATTTGCAGTTACTTCAGAGATTTCTTCAAAGTGCCCTTGTAGCGTCGTTTTTGACCTTTCTGTTGGCAAGCACCCGTAGCGAAATCTCCGTAGAAAAGTCGTTCGGGTAGTCACTCGTCGTCCATCCTCACCAGGTGGCCTCTCCATCGCAGTTGCACTTGCCTCAGCATGGCTTGGATGCTGAGGAATCCGGTACGCTCCAGGACTTTCGTGTCTGGGATCCTGTTTTGCCATCTCAGCTGCAGTATTCTGCGGAGGCAGCTGAGATGGAAGTTATTCAGCTTCCTGGCTTGGTTCGAGTAGACGGTCCAGGTCTCCGCCCTGTAAAGGAGTTTCGTCAAGACGACGGCCTTGTACATCTTTAGTTTAGTGGTCAGGTGAATACCGTGGCAATTGCACATGGAAGCCTGCAGCTGACCGAAAGCCTGACTGGCTTTGGAGCTCCGTTGTGTAACCTCGTCATAGATTATCGTGTTGCGTGACAGCGTGCGTCCTTGATAAGCGAAGGTTTTTACATTTTTAAGTTGAGCACTATTGACATTTATTTGTGGAGCACTGTATTCCGCGCTGGGTGGTGGCTGGTGCATGACAACCGTTTTGGCTCATCTAATTGTTTAACCAAAATTGGCGCAACTTGCGGCGAGGAGATCCATGCTCCTTTTCATGTCCTCCTCCGTCATGGTGTTAAGAGCGCAGTCGTCCGCGAAGAGCAAATCATGGACTGAAGCCGTAGACACACGTGTTAAAGCCCGCGCACGCCGACTGTTGAGAAGGTGTCCGTCAGTTCTATAGGCGATGCGGATCCCAGGCTGTTCATCACGGTAGGCGTCCATCAGCATAGCAGAGAACATAAGACTGAACAGGGTGGGGGCCAAAACGCAGCCCTGCTTCCCTTCGTTGGTCACTGCGAATGCTTTGGATTCCATCCCGTTTTCAGTTAAGTGCACCGACATCCCGTCATGAAGCTGACGCACCATGTGCGTGAACCACTCAGGACAGCCGAATTTCTGCATGACTTTCTATAGTCCATTGTGATTCACCATGTCAAAGGCTTAAGTTAGATCCACAAAGGTTGTATAAAGCTGAGTTCGTATCTCCTGGCACTTCTCTTGTAGCTAGCGTGCGGCAAAAATCATGTCGGTTGTTCCGCAGTGTCAGCGGAAGCTGCATTAACTTTCCGGGAGCAGACCCTGCTCTAGGTGACCGCTCAGACGATTAAAAAAGAAACGGGCAAAGATCTTCCCGGCGATGTTGAGCAACGAGATGCCTCTGTGGTTATCATAGAGTTGCCGGTTCACTTTCCGCTTGTAGAGATGGAAGATGGTTGGGTCTTTGAAATCTTGAGGAGTGTTGTGAGTTCTGCCATCAGCCGGGGCCCACCGCACTGAAAGATTCAATTCAATTCAATTTATTGAGGGAAATATGCATAGGCCTTTGAGTACCCTATTCGCAACGTTAAATTAAGTGCGGTTTACAAAGAAACCATGTGAGTTGCAAAAGTTAAAAGGTGATCATAAACTATGACAATTGATGCGTGCGTCTCGAGGGTTAAGCTCAATTCCTAATCGCTCCGGCTCGTTTTAGAACATAAAAATGTCAAGCTTTCTTTTGAAGCTTTCCAGTGATGGTGACATCACAATGTCTTCAGGGAGGGCATTTCATGGTTTTACCACTCTGACAGAGAAGGAGAACATGCGCACATCCAGTCTCGCCTGCTGGACGCGCAGTTTTACTGGGTGACCTCGGAGATGGGTTGTGACAGCAAATTCAAAGAAGTCCGAGAATAATAGGCAACAATCCAATTTTTTCACAATGCGGAATGTCTGCAGGAGATCACCATGAATTTGCCTATGACTCAAAGAGAACAGATAAAGATTTGTGAGGTGGGTTGGATATGGTAAGGAGCTTTGTCTCCTAATAATTTTGGTGGCTCTACTCTGTACTCTTTCGAGGCAGTTCTGATCTTGAACAGTCCAAAGTCTCTGGGCTTGTACAGCATATTCCACATCTGGCCTTTTAAATGTTCCAAAAGTCTTAGGGAAGAGATCTTCATCGAAATCCAAAAAGGCTCGTCTGATGGCATGCAACACAGCCGTTGCGCTTTGCCACTTTCGAGCAGTGAGAGGATGGTTTTAAGGTGGTGGTTGTCAGCAAACCAAGGTCCTGTTGGGTTTCCACGTCTTGTAAGGCTTCACTGTTGATAAAGTTGCTACTTCTGTCAGGAGATCCGGATGTGTTGCCAAGGTGAAATATTGTTCACTTTTCAACGTTAAAACGCAAAAGCCAATGATTCGACCACTTCTCCAACCGAGTTAAGTTGATCTGTAGTTTATCTTTGTCGGCAGGGCTCTGGATTACATTCCAGATTTTCTTGTCGTCGGCAAAAATTACTGCTTCACAGTCCAGACAACTGGCACAATCGTCCACGTATGTTAGGAACAGTATTGGACCTTTTACTGAACCTGTAGAAACCCCACTCTCAACCGCAGCAGAACTCGACCTCTCTTGGCCGATGCACACAACCTGCCGCCAACCCACGAGGAAGTTTTCAATCCACTTGAGGAGGTTACCTTTGATTCCAATTTTCTTAGCTTTTAGAACAGTCTCTGGTGCGGCACAGTATCGAAAGCCTTTTAAAAGTAAATGAAGGCAATGTAAACCGCGTGTCAAGAGGCAAATATTAAGTTTTTATTGATTAGAAAATTCACACTTGGCCTTTGATTTCTGTTTCGCATTATCTCTAGCCGTACTTCTCCAAGCATTGCCGTTCTTACTCAGTGTATCGGTCATACGCCATAAATAATTCCTTTTAGGTTATTGCATGCCCATGTGGTTCTATGCATAAACGCTCATTCATTTTGCATCGAAATATGACTTCCTTTGCAAAAGTTTTACTGTAGGCCTTAAAGTATCGCCTTAAAGGCCTGCGTTCAAACTAACGTGAGTAAGCACCTCATCCTAGAAAGTATAAAGCCAATTATGTCTGTTTCATTCCAAAACACTCAACTTCTGTGTCCTGCTGGAAGTTAACGGCATATAATAATAATAATATTAGTTGTATTTAATACCAGTTTACAGGCATTGTCAGATGAAATATTCAGTGGGTAGAGGCTGGCAGAGAAAAAAACTCCTGAATATATATCAGAACAGTTTCAAAGAATTCTGGGCGCCGACACGGTAGAATCTGTTTTCCTGTTCGACGGAGTGCGCGGCATCTGAACTCGATCCCTGGTGTTACCTTGAGGGATACGGCACCGTCTCTGCAGTCTGCACCGTTGACTTCTTCGGCAGACAGTGAGCGACCGTACGCGGATGCTTTCTTGCCTGAGGCAGAATCCGGTTCCTAGAAAGAGACAGAGACTGCATACAGACTGCAATTGTGTTAGCCCTTCCCTGATCTGAATTGCTATCATCCTTACAGGCGGCGGTTTTTCTCCTGAATAACATGAAAATAGGAAAAACACTTATAATTATATTTATTCAGAAGTTTTTCACTGCCAGCCTCTACCCACTGAATATTTCACCTGACAATGCCTGTAAACCGGTATTAAATACAACTATTATTATTATTATAAGAGTTTTTCCTATTTTCATGTTATTCAGAAGAAAAAACTGCCGCCTGTAAGGATGATAGCAATTCAGAGCAGGGAAGGGCTAACACAATTGCAGTCTGTATGCAGTCTCTCTGTCTTTGCTAGGAACCGGGATTCAGCCTCAGGCAAGAAAGCATCCGCGTACGGTCGCTCACTGTCTGCCGAAGAAGTCAAAGGGTGCAGACTGCAGAGACGGTGCCGTATCCCTCAAGGTAACACCTGGGATCGAGTTCAGATGCCGCGCACTCCGTCGAACAGGAAAACAGATTCTACCGTGTCGGCGCCCAGAATTCTTGGAAACTGTTCTGAATGCAAAAAACTAGTAATGGTAATCTTAAACAAAGAATAACTCGGTTAAACTTTCATATTATGGGGAAGTTTATTCCACATGGCCATGGCGTTTACCGAAAAGAACCGTCGATACTTAACTGTACGAGCTAATGGAAGAAATAAAAAGACATTGCGATGACTGCTGCGCCGAGGATGGTCAAGCTGCCTCACAGTGAAAAGGGGATTAAATGTACGATTATTCAAAAGCTTAAACAGCAAAAATAGTCCCTTCTGCACTCGGCGAAACCATAAGGGATCAATGTTAACAAGCCCACAGCGTTCTTGATACGACAGATTACGGTGCTCCAACGATAAAATTCTTTTCGTGAAGAAGTGTTGGACCTGTTCCAATTCAAACTCGCACTTAAATTTTACAACTCCTGTTATTAATTAGCGATTAAATACACTGTTATTACACCTCCTCACCTGCAGTGCTTATTTTCACAGCCTTTAACGTCATATCCTCATTTTTACCTCAAGCGATATGTTGACGAGCATGGTGGGTACCTCTGTTTTCGCTATGTGCTGGTATTTTGGACAGTCAGTAAAGGAGAAACATGATCGAATCTCCATGCACTCCGATAATCATCACAGCCTCAAAGTTCCCCTCCTCGATTGGACGCTAAGTGATCTGTGATCGATCACGGTCGCATTCTCCTTTTAATCCTATCTATTGTAATCTCTACGGCGGTCCTGTCAGACACACAAATTTACTTTTACCCTGAGTGCAGTTCTTTCACCCTGAAATAATCATCAAATTTCATTCATATTGTCTTCTTAAAATTAAATTTTGTATGGTTTTTACGGTTCATCAAAACGATTTGTATATCACTGACACTGTAAAGTGTGTGCCTACCAGCTCTAAAATTCACTCCAAATTGTATTATTTTATTTGTCATGAGGATGCCCTTATGAGCACACAATAAAACAATTTATTTATTTAAAATTGACGAAACATGAGCGACTGGATTTTTAGATAGCATCCTGCTTGTTAGTATGGTAAATAAATACTTGTTTGTGTACTTCTAATTGCCTGTTAGTAACTTGTAGATATAACACCTTTATTCCACAGAACCTAATGGATTTCGTCTGAAATATTCCAGTAAACTTTCATTATGAGGCCTGAAAGGAGGTATTTAGAAAGGTTTTTCCAATTTCACGCATTAGTTTCATCGGAAATTAAACAAGCTGAAAAATAAGTTCTCTCACGTCATTGTTGCTACACTTTTGGGCTCCAAACGGGTGAAAGTGCGATGCGAGAAACATGACTAGTGGAGCGGCTGGCGTAGGCCACTTTTACGAATGAAAAATGCGAGCTCTTTGACTTAGGGGGCCTTCAGTAGGGCTCACGACTTCTGCTGTCATCAAGACGCTGCAATTTTAGTCCAGCCGAATGCGCAGATGAACGTGCGAAATTTGACGCAACAGCATTGCTCAATAGAGGAAAGGCAAACAAGTGACCGTTTATTCACCGCTTACGATAAGAACTACCAGTGCTTGGGGTGCTTTGATGTGCAGTGTGTGAAATTTACAAAGCATCGCGCGCTATTTAATACAATGGAAATTAAGTTAAGGAGAACTAGATTGGCCCGTGAGTATAGTGGCTGAATTGGCATGAAGTCTTCGTCTGCGTCACATGTGCGCTGGCTTTCATACCATACGAGGATCGGCGAAATTCAACATAAAATTTCATTTTAGAAGGCAATAATGGGCAAGGTCATGTACAAAACCAAACACACAAGGTCAACCAGTGCATATAAAGTAGTAAATGATGCACAATATTTCCAATTCTGTAACTGGTTTTGATATTTATTTATTGCCAGTTTACAGGTCTGATTGTTCTTTAAAGTGTTTTCAGGAGAAAAAACTGCAGCTTATTGAGGGATAAAATTTTAGGACAGGGAAGCGTTGACACAGGTGCACGGTGAAGTACTGCTTTCAGTTCTATGGATCCGGTATTCTGCAACAGCAGGTATGTCGGTGAACGGCTGTTCACTGTCGGCCGAGGAATAAGCCGATTAAGATCTGCAGAGCCATTAATATTGCCCTAACCATGAAGTCCAGTACAGGATTCAGATTCCGTGAATGCCATCAGATCAGAAGAGAGCTTCCACAGAGTCAGCATCCAAAATTCGTAAAAGTTTTTCCTTAATGTAGAAAACTAGTGACAGCTCTCGTAAAGAGAGTAAGCTCTGCTGAATTTTTGATACTTCACGGGTAGCTTATTTCCAGATTGCTATAGCGTTTACCGAAACTGACGATATCTAACGGTGCGTGGCAGAGGAACAATATGATAATTCATCTCGAGGATTGGATGAGCTGCCTCAAAGGTGGTTAATGTTACAAAAGTTTAAACAGTAAAAATAGTCCTTTCTGTAATCTGCAAAGCCACAGCAGGTTGAGGCTTGTAAGCTCACAGCGTTGTTGGTAGTACAGGTTTCTGTGTTCTGACGAGAAAACTCATTTAGTAAAGAAGTGCTGGACTGATTCTATTTTCTTCCGTTCACTAGCTTGCAGAAGGCTAAACAAAAACTAGCAGTATTCCAGACTAGGGCTGAAATACATTTAATACTGATTATAATATTGATGGTTTTAAAATTTCTGAGAATAAACCCAGTAGTTTGGCGTGCTTTCGAGACAATCAGGGTGCAGTGCTCTGATATATTAAGACTACTAGAACATGCTGTTCTAGATCCTTTATAACTCAGGCACATTAATTTCGTGTCAGTCTGTATAGATGGGGCTAATAGTTGTTGCTAATACGCATAGCTGAGCATTTGCGCCAAAGCGAAAGGGTGCCATGTACGGCATTACTGAGCGAAGGCCTGAAGATGCTCTTTAAAGAGCTCAAGCATGATCTGCGATCGACTGGTTTTATATCGATAGGCAAATTTGAAATCATCAGCGTACATAATAGGCCTACAATACTGAAAACAATCAAAAACATCGTTGACAAATGGCAAAATAAGATCAAATAGAGCACGCTACCCTGAATAACTCCACTCCTTACATGCGTGGGGTCGGAGATAACGACAAAATTTTAACTCGTTGTGTGCGAGCATTTAAATAGGAGGATATTAAGTTCAGAATCTTGTTACCTATGCCGAAGGAGGAAAGTTTAAGGAGGGAGGAGATCATGGTCAACACAGTTAAAATCGCTTCGTGAAATTGAAATAAATGGTGACAAAGTGCATAAACCACTGTCTCTAGATTGTAGCATATGATCAAAAGAAAGAGAGCTGGTAGGTGTCATAAAATGTATTTTCAGAAGAACCCATGCTGAACCGCATTAAAGTAGGTTAATCTCTGTTAGGTGACGCATCATCTTGTCTTAAATCAAGGTCGTTAAGATCTTCGCGGCCTAAAGTTGTCAAATTAAGTAGGTTTGCCATGTTTGGGTAAAGGCAGAATGTGCGATTCCTTCCATAAAATAGGGAAGGTTTCACTTTCAAGAGCAAGCTTCAATATCTTATAAAAAAGAGACAGATATGTAGGTGTGGATAGGTAGGAGCGCTGCGATTTTTCGTAAAAAGGTAAAAGACAGCGAGTTCTCTGTGTTGGAGATCCAATGTGGGCCGTGTACCTCGCACTCCGTTCTGCAATCAGGTTATAGCAATGACGGATACCAAAACGCAGAACAGGGATAATATCACGCATAGAACCAGGTAAATGCTCTCAGAAAAGCAACTTTGCGATCCGCTACTGAAAGCTTTTGTCAGTTCACTTAAGAACAGCACACAGTGTTTGAATTGGCATTGAAAAATTAGGCATACGGAGTCTCGGGCACTAAATGATGCAATTCATCCAAATCTCTTGCTCAAGTCTTCCATGTTCGGTCATCGGCTAAGCGTCTAGAATGAAACTCCCATTTTACTTGACTGTAACAAACATTTCGTTACAAAGGCTTTGGGCAAAGCAGAATCATTAAATTTATTTTTTGCCAACAACTTTACTATTGAAACCAGCCCCACTTCCTAAATTCCTCTGCTTTAAAATTCAAATTCACATCTAAAAACCATTAAGTTCTCGCCTATAAGTATTCAAAAAGAAAAAGCTCACCTAAAAAATTCACATTTGATTGCAGCTGATGACGTTTCAAACTCACTATTAAACAAATAAGAGGTTTTCCACCCTTACCGAGCAAATTATTCTCAGTTTTTCTCGAAAACGGTTTCTCCCTCGATTATTGGAAAAAATTATCTTATAATTCCAGTTTGTAAATCTGGTTCCCGCTCTGACGAGTTTATACCTTCTTCTGGCAGACAGTGAGCAACCGTCCCTCGGATGCACTCTTGCCTGGGACGAGAATCCCGTTTCCTAACAAGGAGCAGAGACTGTAAGCACGGAGCTGTCACTTGTGTTAGCCCTTCCCTAGTCTGAGACTGCTATCATCCTTACAGGCGGCAGATTTTCTCCTGAATAACATAAAGACGAAAAACACTTACATAATATACATTTCAGTTTTCACTACCAGCCTGATCCCCACTGAATATTTCATCTGACAATGCCTGTTAACCGGCATTAAATACAACTATTATTATTATTATTATTATTGTTATTATTATTATTATTATCACGGTGTTCATAAAACGCCCTCTATTTGAAAAACAAATTGGAAAACAAATAAAGGATTTTTGCATAAGTTATCAAATTCTCAACCCGCTCACCATGGCTTTTTACCGGACCCTCTGTTTAAAAACCTGCCCACATGTCTTTTTAAATCTACTAAACTCTCTTCTTAATGAGCATCTAACTGCAGTAGTTATCTTTATTGATCTTAGTAAGGCATTTGATAAAAGTGCATCATAGATGACTTCTAGCTAAACTAGAGGCTATAGGTTTCGTAGTCCTCTTACCAGACTTTATTAGATCATAGCTACCTGATCGAAGACAAACGTTTTTAGAGGGGTCCTCATACTCAGAGTGCCCCGATTGGCGAGTGGTGTCCTTTAAAGGTACCATGTTTGGTCCTTTGTTGTTCTTACGTTTCATTAATGATATTTCATCGATTGTTAAACATTCTTGCACGTATATCTATGCTTATGACCTCAAATGCGTGCATTCCTTCTCTAACTCTACGGCCGAACGATGCAAAGAGCAAATTCATTCGGACTTAGACGTTCGTTCGGCGTGGAGCTCCACATGGCTAATGGAGTTCTCACCTTCTAGAATCGCGCTACATGTTTTTGGGCCTTTAAAGGCTGCCGCAACTTTTTATTTTTAGTCTTCCTTATACTTTTTATGCTGCGTACGTCTGAATGTGTACATCGAATGACTTCTTCTTTTAAATACCTGCTGGTATAAGAGAACATCATGGTTCATGGGGCCTGAGGTAGAAAAATAATTTCAAGAATGTCCACCTAAATTCCTGATGGTCCTTTTCTCCAGTCATAGGAAAGCTGCTCGGAAAAAGATGAGGAAAAATAAATAAATGAAAATAAATAACCTAGGAAATTCTGTAAAATTATACCACCTCACCATCCTTCACATTTTAAAGCGCTCTGAATTTTTGTTTCAAGGTAAAAGCTTTCTTGGGAATTGCCCCCGATTGAAATTAGGTCGTAACTAGTCTATCTGCCTTCAAAGAAAAAGACTGCACACTTATCTTAACACTGATTATTTTAACCTTTTATTTTCCTCATCTTTTCCGAGCAGCTTTCTCTATGACTCGGAGAAAGGACCATCAGGAATTTAGGTGACCTTCTTGAAATTGATATATGCACTTGCTCGGGTCTCATGGACTGTGGTAATGTAAGCGTTATGATAATGAAGTAATATTAAGTTGACATGTTTGGTGTTGGGGATCCCCGTCGTTTCAGGCTTGGTATCGCGGTGTGAAATGGCACAGGGTGGATTTGGCGTGCGTGATGACGGTGAAGGAGTAATGTGGTAGGCATAGTTCAGATCGGTTTGCCGTTTTTAAAACAAGAGTCGACGATCTTTGACATATGCGGTGAACTATAAAAGAAAATGCTTAAGTAGCTCTTACTACGCCTTGTGGGGCCGCTTGTTGGGGGCCGTTTAACGAAGCAGGTCTGAGGCCACGCGGTCTTCGGTCCAGACTACAGTTGATTCGTGCAAACCCTGAAAAAAATAAATATTGTTGGCTATCCTGCCAATTTTCCTTCCTCCATAGTTCTCCTTAGGGTACGAAAACGCTTTACAGAGCTCTCATTGGGATTTCAATCTACCGCTGACCATACTCCCCATCTGATGCTTCAAATTTAATCATCGGAGTTCATTTTGACTTCGTACCCTGTTGTGGTTTTTCTCGAGTGCAAATTGCCACGCGTTTGTTTTAGGATTCACCTGCGGGCTCGTTCGAACGCAGGGTATTGGGATGTGATTGGTGGTTCGCTTTGGTTATCGTCCGTATGTTTCAGAGACTGTGTTCTGTTATCCGGTCGTTATGTGCATTCGCGTTTAAACATTTATGAGAGTTGTTACAAGTTGTAGTTTTGGTACGTTTGAATTACTTTGGTCACTGTCTTTTAACTGTAATATTGCTGACTGTATTTTAGCAAGTTTTGCTATATTGCAAGGCTTCCTTAAGTCTGCAAGTTCATTTTTTTCAGTTTTTGAACTCTGAGTAAAATATAAGAACATCCAACGCAAGATTAGTCCTCATGTAACAGGTTAGCTGCCATTCAATTTTGCGCGCTTTGCATCTTTGATAAGTAAATATAGCTGATTGATTGACATTCGTGGATGCTGGAAACCAACAAGGCTTTCACGTTTAAAGGAAGTTCCATGACTGGTTATGTTGCGAACAAACAATTGTTTGAGTTCATGGTTGAAAACACTGCGTAAACGTATGTTCTCCTTTGATCGTATAACAGCAAAAAATTCTGACTGGCTTTGGAATTATGGCGAAATTATTTAATACAAATACCAATAATAATAATAATAATAAATTTTGTATTTAGTAGCACGGTTGTGAGTTTTTTATCCGTCTTAATATTCGGTGAGATTAGGCTGGCAGTAGATAAAACTCCTGAATATACATAATTATAAGTTATTTTCCTATCTTTATTTTATTCAGGAGAAAAACTGCCACCTGTAAGGATGATAATGGTTCAGATCAGGGAAAGGGGTAACACAAGTGCAGTCTGTTTACAGTCTCTATGCTTTGTTAGGAACCGAGATTCTACCCCAGGCAAGGTATCCGTGGACAGTTGCTCGCTATCTTGAAAAGTCAACGGGTGCAGGCTGCAGAGACGGTACCATATCCCTCAAAGGTACCGTCGACTGGCTTTGGGTATGACAGTATTTAATACTAATACCAATACTAATAATATGTAAGCAAATTTTGTATTTAATGCTGGTTAACAGTTTTTATCAGATGCTTAATGTTATTCGGTGAGGGATTAGGCTGGCGGTGAATAAAATCCTGAATATATGAATATAAGTTTATTTCCTATGCTGTTTTATTCGGAGGAAAAACTGCGCCGGCTGTAAGGATGATTATGAGTTCAGATCAGGGGACTGGCGGGGGTAACACCCAGGTGCAATCTGTTTGCGGTCTCTATGTCTTTGTTAGGAACCGGGATTCTGCTAGAGCAAGAAATTACATCCGTGGACGGTTGCTCCTGTCTGCCGAAGGATCAGCCGGTGCGGGCTGGAACGGTGCCGCCGCCCTCAGGGTGCCGTCGACTGGCTTGGGAGAATGGCGAGTATTTAATGCTAATGCCAATGCAATGGTATAATGGCCATTTTTGTATTTAATGTTGGTTAACAGTTTTATCAGATGGATAAGGCTCCGCGGATGTATATGGTATGGTTTTCTGTCTTTTATTTTATTCGGGAAAAACTGGCGCCTGTAGGATGATAATAGTTCAGATCAGGAAAGGGGTAACACAAGTGCGGTCTTGTTTTGCGGTCTCTCTGTTTTGTAGAGACCAGAGGTCTGCTTTGAAACGAGTGCGTCGGACTGGCAATGCTTGCCGAAAGAATCAACGAGTGCAATGCAGAGACAGTACCATATCCCTCAAGAATAGTACAGAGTTGGGTTCAGATGCCACACCTCCGTCGAGCAGGAAAAATAAGATTCCACCGTGTCGGTGCCCAGACTTCTTAAGAGCGCTGTTCACAGTTACAAAAACTTTAATAGTTTTCTTAAACAAAGAATAACTTCGCTGGTTGCACATATTACATGGGGTAACGGTCACGTGGCTATGGCGTTTACCCATAAATCGACGATACTTAACTGTGCGAGCTAGTAGAGAGCAAATTAAAAGACATTTGCATTGACTGCTGCGCCGAGTGGTCAAGCTGCCTAACGGTGTGCAGTGGATTAAAATGTGCGACTATTCAAAAGGCAGAAGCGGTAAAAGGTCCACGTCTATACTCGGCGAGAGCCATGAAGTTATCAATCGGTCACAAGCCCGCAGTGTTCTTGATACGACAGATTATGGTGCTCAAACTGGTAAAATTCTTTTCGAAAAGAAGTGTTGGACCGAGTCTATTTTCTTCCGTTCATGAGCGCAGAAGGCTGAGATAGAAACGAACTGTATTCTAGAGCCAGCGGAGCCTGACATTTTGCATTTTAGAGGCAGATCTAATATCAATAGTTTTAAAATTTGGAGGATAAACCCGCTAGTTCTGCCGCGTGCTTTTAGATCCAATCAGAGTTACAATGTTCTAAAGGAGAATTTTGACCGTAGGAATGTGATATGCCCAGATCTGAACAACGCAAGGTACGGTATTAATATCGTGGCCATCTATGCTAAAGTTGAGGCTGATGGTCGTCATAACAACCATAACGGAATATTTATGCAAAGAAAGGTGCCATATTACGCTTTTCACTGGGCAAAGCCTCAAGATCATTTTGTTAAAGATCAAGCACAATATGTCGCGATCTGTGGGCTTGTATCGATAGGCAATTTTAAATCGTATGCATCTACATAAAGGGCCGACCATTCCGAAAAAAACAGGTATCATTGACAAATGACAGGTACAAAAGTAGACCCAAACCACACTGCCTGAATTTAACTCCGGTCCTCACACGTGCCGGTTTGAGGAATAACACTAAAAGATCTTGGCGATGTTTATTTGCGAGGCTCGAGCCAGAAAATCAATCTCAGAAGTTTACCATTTATACCGAAGAGGAGGTTTCAGGAGAAGAATGGCATAGTCAGCAACACGATCGAAACCTTCGTGAGAATCGAAATAGACAATGTAAGATGCAAGCCATTATCCTTGATTGTAGAACGGCCAGGTCGAAGCTGACAGGTGCCACAGATGTTTTGAGGAACCCATGCTGGAGCTACACTCAGTGGGTTATTCTCAGTTCGTGATAGAGCATCTTATCTTTGATCAAGATCTCCAGGATTTTCGAAGCTGCAGACCGTATGTTGATTGGCCAAAATCACCGTCAAAATGACTGTGGGTGTGTTCCGGGGACAGTTAGAATGTGGTCCTTCCCACCACACTGGAAAAGGTTTCACCTCCCACAACGATTAAATATCTTACACAGAATAGACGGGAAGAGAAATATCGTTTGCGGCTGCGTGCATGTACTGGTGGTGCGTCGGCTGGTCAGGACTGGGGATTGACGAAACAGCCAAAGATTATGCCCGGCCCAGAGGGTAAATTCATCGTTTTAGCGGATGGCGCTGGATTGGCGGATGTTCGGATTGGGGCGGAAACGGTTTTCGGCA
>WEDG01001193.1:0-18602 GCA_017591395.1 Schistocephalus solidus | reverse complement strand
ATTGCATCTAGCTATAAATTTTTTAGTGAAGCAGTTTTTTCTCCTATTTTTTTAAAATTGGCCGCTTGCCAAACTCCACCTCCGATTAAACCGGAGGAGTTTGTTAAACTGCTTCTTTTCTAGTTCACAATATACGTAAGCGATTGTTGACTATTGTTTTACAAATGGCAAATCGTTCTGAATCGGACATGCCTAACATATTGTTCCTTTCTGCTGCTAATATGGCTGCTCAAATAGTGCAGCAATTGCACACTTTGTATTTATTTTAACTGCGATACTAAAGTTTTAAAAATGACAGGGCTCTCTGGGCTTTAAATATACAATTTATTATTATTAATATTATTAAAAGTAGAATGTAAGATATGGCAGTAATGACATGCGTCGGTGAGTAGACCTGGTGAACTTAGGAAGGGATTGCAAACAGTAGGTATGGACGGTAGTAAGTTAGATATGGTAGTAATGACATGTGTCGGTGAGTAGCCATGATGAACTGAGGTAGGGACTGCAAACGGAACGTTTTGACGATCGAAAGTTAGATATGGCGGTAATGACATGTGTCAGTGAGTTGTCATGTTGAACTGTTGTATGAACTGCTAACGGTAGGCATTGACGGTAATTAGTTAGATATGGCAGTAATGGCAGGTGTCGTTGAGTGGACATGGTGAACTGACGAAGGGATTGCTAACGGTAGGTATAAGCGGAAGTAAGTAAGATATGGCAGGAATGACATTTGTCGGTAAGTTGATATTTTGAACTGAGGAATAGAATGATTATGGTAGGCATTGACGGTTGTAAGTTAGGTATGCCAGTAATGGCATGTGTGGTTGTGTTGCCATGGTGAAATGTGGAAGGGACTGCCAACGGAAAGCATTGACGGTAGAAAGTTAGATATGACAGCCATGACATTTGTAGTTGAGTAGACCTGGTGAACTTAGGAATGGACTGCAAACGGTAGGTATTGACGGAAGTACGTAAGATATGGCAGTTATGACATGTGTAGGTGAGAAGACCTGGTAAACTGAGGAAGGGAATGCTAACGGAAAGCATTGACGGAAGCAAGTAACATATGGAAGTAATGACATGTGACTGTGAGTTGATATCATAAACTAAGGAAGGGGCTGCTAACGGAAGGTATTGACGGTTGTTTGTAAGAAATGGCAGATATGACATGTGTAGTTGAGAAGGTATGGTGAACTGAGTAAGAGAATGCTAACGGTGGGTATTGACGGTAGTAAGTTAGATTTGGCAGTAATAACATGTGTCATGAGTAGACCTGGTAAACTTAGGAAGGGACTGCTAGCGTAGGCATTGACGGTTGTTAGGTAGATATTGCAGTAATTACATGTGTCGGTTAGTTGACATGTTGAACCTTCGAAGGGACTGCTAACGGTAGGTATTGAGGGTAGTTATTTAGATACGGAAAGTAATGACGTGTCAGCGTCTGGATATGGTGAACTAACGAAGGGACTGCTAACGGTAGGCATTGACAGAAGTTAGTAAGATATAGCGGATTATTACATATGTCGGTGATTTAACATGGTGAACCTACGAAGGGACAGCTTACGGTTTGTTTTGAGGTAAAGATATGGCATTAATGACATTTGTTGGTGAATAGACATGGTAAACATTCGAAAGGACTGCTAACGGTAGGTATTGAAAGTAGAAAGTAAGATATGGCAGCAATGACATTTGTCAGTGAGTAGAAATGGTGAACTGAGGAAGGGACTGAAAACGGTAGGTATTGGCGGTAGTAATTTAGATATGGCAGTTATGACATGTGCCGGTATGTAGACATGTTGAATTAACGAAGGGACTGCTTACAGTATGTATTGACGGTAGTAAATTAGATATGGCAGTAATGACATTTGTCGGTGAGTTAACATGTTCAACCTACGAAAGGACTACTAACGGTACGTATACAGCGTACGTATTTAGATATGGCAGTAATGACATGTGTCAGCGTCTGGATATGTTGAACTGATGAAGGGACATCTTAAAGTATGTTTTAAGTTAGTTAATTAGATATGGCAGTAATGACATTTTCCAGCATGTATACATGTTGAACTAACGAAGGGACTGCTAAAGGTAGGTTTTGACGGTTGTAGGTAAGATTTGGCAGTTATGACATTTGTCGGTGAGTAGACATGGTGAACCTACGAAGAGACAGCTAACGATAGGTATTGACGTTAGTAAGTAAGATATGGTGGCAATGACATGTTTCGGTGAGTAGACATGGTGAACTGAGGAAGGGACTGCTAAGGGTCAGCATTGACGGTAGTAAGTTAGATATAGTAGTAATGACATGCGTCGGTGTGCAGACATAGTGAACTGAGGAAGGGACTGCTAACGGTCGCCATTTACGGTAGTAAGTTAGATATGGCAGTAATGACATTTGTCGGTCAGTAGACATGGTGGACCTTCGAAGGGACTGCTTACAGTAGGTATTGACGCAGTTAGTAAGATATGACAATAATGCAATGTGTCAGTGAGATGAAATGGTGAACTGACGAAGGGACGTCCACAGGTAGGTATACGGTAGTAAGTTATATGTGAATGTAATAACACGTGTTGGTGAGTAGACATGTTGAACCTACGATGGGGACTGCTAACGGTAGTTATTGATGATAGAAATTTAGATATTGCTGTAATGACATGTGCCGGTATGTAGACATGTTGACCTAACGAAGGGAAAGCTAACGGTAGGCATTGACGGTAGTTAGTTAGCTATGGCAGTAATGACATGTTTCGGTGAGTTTACATGGTGAACCTACGAAGGGACTGCTAACGGTTGGTATTGACGGAGTAAGTAAGATAAGGCGGCAATGACATCTTTCGGTGAGTAGACATGGTGAACTGAGAAAGGGACTGCTAACGGTAGGCATTGACGGTGGAAAGTTAGATATCACAGTTATGACATGTGTCGGTGATTAGACATGGTGAACCGAGGAAGGGACTGCTAACATTAGGCATTGACGGTTGTTAGGTAGATATTGCAGTAATTACATGTGTCGGTTAGTTGACATGTTGAACCTTCGAAGGGACTGCTAACGGTAGGTATTGAGGGTAGTTATTTAGATACGGAAGTAATGACGTGTCAGCGTCTGGATATGGTGAACTAACGAAGGGACTGCTAACGGTAGGCATTGACAGAAGTTAGTAAGATATGGCAGTAATTACATATGTCAGTGATTTAACATGGTGAACCTACGAAGGGACAGCTAACGGTTTGTTTTGAGGTAAGATATGGCATTAATGACATTTGTTGGTGAATAGACATGGTAAACATTCGAAAGGACTGCTAACGGTAGGTATTGAAAGTAGAAAGTAAGATATGGCAGCAATGACATTTGTCAGTGAGTAGAAATGGTGAACTGAGGAAGGGACTGAAAACGGTAGGTATTGACGGTAGTAATTTAGATATGGCAGTTATGACATGTGCCGGTATGTAGACATGTTGAATTAACGAAGGGACTGCTTACAGTATGTATTGACGGTAGTAAATTAGATATGGCAGTAATGACATTTGTCGGTGAGTTAACATGTTCGACCTACGAAAGGACTACTAACGGTACGTATACAGCGTACGTATTTAGATATGGCAGTAATGACATGTGTCAGCGTCTGGATATGTTGAACTGATGAAGGGACATCTTACGGTAGGTTTTTAGGTAGTTAATTAGATATGGCAGTAATGACATTTTCCAGCATGTATACATGTTGAACTAACGAAGGGACTGCAAACGATAGGTATTGACGGTAGTTAGTTAGATATTGCAGTTATGACATGTGCCGGTATGTAGACATGTTGAACTAACGAATGGACTGCTTACATTAAGTAATGACCGATATAAAGTTAGATATGGCAGTAATGATATATGTCAGTGAGTAACCATGGTGAACCTACGAAGGGACTGCTAACGGAAGGTATTGAGGGTAGTAGGTATGATATGGCAGTAATGACATGTGTCGGTGTGTAGACATGATAAACCTATGAAGGGACAGCTAACGTTAGGTATTGAGGGTAGTCATTTAGATATTGCAGTAATGACATGTGTCAGCGTCTGGATATGGTGAACTAACAAAGGGACTGCTAATGGTAGGTATTGACGGTAGAAATTTAGATATTGAAATAATGACATGTGCCGGTATGTAGACATGTTGAACTAACGATAGGACTGCTTGCGGTAGGCATTGACGGTTTTTAGTTAGATATTGCAGTAATGACATGTGTCGGTGTCTTAACATGGTGACCCTACTAAGGGACTGCTAAAGGACGGTTTTGACGGTTGTGGGTAAGCTATGGCAGTTATGACATTTGTCGGTGAGTAGACATGGTAAACCTTCGAAGGGACTGCTAACGGTAGGTATTGACGGTAGTAATTTTGATATGGCAGTTATGACATGTGCCGCTATGTAGAAATGTTGAACTAACGAAGGGACTGCTAACGGTATGTTTTGACGGTAGTAAGTTAGATATGGCAGTAATGACATGTGTCGGTGTGTAGACATGATGAACCTACAAAGGGACAGCTAAAGTTAAGTATTGACGTTAGTAATTTAGATATGGCAGTTATGATATGTGCCGCTATGAAGACATGTTGAAATAACGAAGGGACTGAAAACGGTATGTATTGAAGGTAAAAAGATAGATTTTGCGTTAATGACTTGTGCCGGTATGTAGGTATGTTGAACTAACGATGGGATTGCTAACGTTAGGCATGGACTGTAGTAAGTATGATATGGCAGTTATGACATTTTTCGGTGAGTAGACATGGTTAATCTTTGAAGAGACTGCTAACGGTTGGTATTGACGGAGTAAGTTAGATATGGCTGCAATGACATTTGTCGGTGAGTAGGCATGGTGAACTGAAAAAGGGACAGCTAAAGGAAGGTATTGACGGTGGAAAGTTAGATATCACAGTTATGACATGTGTCGGTGAGTTAACATAATGAACCTACGAAGGGGCTGCTAACGGTAGGTATCGACGGTAGTAAGTAAGATATGGCAGCAATGACATGTGTCGGTGAGTAGACATGGTGAACCGAGGAAATGACTTCTAACATTAGGCTTTGACGGAAGTAAGGTTGATATTGCAGTAATTACATGTGTCGGTAAGTTGACATGTTGAACCTACGAAGGGACTGCTAACGGTAGGTATTGAGGGTAGTTATTTAGATACGGCAGTAATGACATGTGTAAGCGTCTGGATATGTTGAACTAACAAAGGGACTGCTAACGGTAGGCATTGGCAGAAGTTAGTAAGATATGGCAGTAATGACATGTGTCGGTGATTTAACATGGTGAACCTACGAAGGGACAGCTAACGGTTTGTTTTGACGGTAATAGATAAGATATGGCAGTAATGACATTTTATGGTGAGCAGACATGGTAAACCTTCGAAGGGACTGCTAACGGTAGCTATTGAAGTTAGAAAGTAAGATATGGCAGCAATGACATGTGCCGGTATGCAGACATATTGTTTTAACGAAGGGACTGCTTACGGTATGTATTGACAGTAGTAAATTAGATATGGCAGTAATGACATGTGTCGGTAAGTTAACATGTTGAACCTACGAAAGGACTTCTAACGGTAGGTATACAGCGTATGTATTTAGATATGGCAGTAATGACATGTGTCAGCGTCTGGATATGGTGAACTGATGAAGGGACGTCTTAGGGAAGGTTTTTAGGTAGTAAGTTAGATATGGCAGTAATGACATTTGCCGGCATGTATACATGTTGAACTAACTAAGGGACTGCTAACATTAGGTATTGACGGTAGTAAGTTAGATATGGCTGTAATGATATATGTCAGTGAGTAAACATGGTGAACCTACGAACGGACTGCAAATTGTAGGGATTTGACGGTAGTAGGTTTGATATGGCAGTAATGATATTTGTCGGTGAGTAGACATGGTGAACCTACGAATGGACTGCTTACGGTAGCTTTTTACGGTAGTAAATGAGATATACCAGCAATGTCATGTGTCAGTGTGTAGACATGGTGAACTGAGGAGGGCACTGCTAACGGTAGGCATTGACGAAAGTAAGTAAGATATGGTATTAATGACATTTTTCGATGAGAAGATATGATGAACCTACTTAGGGACTGCTAACGGTAGGTATTGAGGGTAGAAAGTAAGATATGGCAGCAATGACATGCGTCGCTGAGTGGTCATGTTGAACTGAGGAAGAGACTGCTAACGGTAGGTATTGACGGTAGTTAGTTAGATATGGCAGTAATGACCTGTGTCGGTGAGTAGACGTGATTAACCTACGAAGGGACAGCTAACGGTAGATATTGAGGGTAGTTATTTAGATGTGGCAGTAATTACATGTGGCAGCGTCTGGATATGGTGAACTAACGAAGGGAATACTAACGGTAGGTATTGACGGTATTAATTAAGATATGGCAGTTATGACATGTGTCGCTGCGTAGATATGATGAACATATGAAGGGACAGCTAACGTTAGGTATTGAGGGTAGTTATTTAGGTATGGCAGTAATGACATGTGTCAGCGTCTGGATATGGTGAACTAAGAAAGGGACTGCTAATGGTAGGTATTGACAGTAGAAAGTTAGATATTGAAATAATGACATTTGCCGGTATGTAGACATGTTAAACTAACGATGGGACTGCTAACGGTAGGCATTGACGGAAGTTAGTTAGATATGGCAGTAATGACATGCGCCAGTATGTAGACATGTTGAACTTACGAAGGGACTCTTAACGGTAGGCATTGATGGCAGGAAGTTGGATATAGCAGTAATGACATGTGTCGGTGTGCAGACATGTTGAACTAACGAAGGAACTGCTAACGGTATGTATTGACGGAAGTAATTTTGATATGGCAGTTATGACATGTGCCGGTATGTTGACATGTTGAACTAACGAAGGGACTGATAACGGTATGTATTGAAGGTAGTAAGTTAGATATTGCAGTAATGACATGTGTCGGTGTGTAGACATGATGAACCTACGAAGGGACAGCTAACTTTAGTAATTGAGGGTAGTTATTTAGATATTGCAGTAATGACATCTGTCGGTGTCTTGATAGGGTGAACTAACGAAGGGACTGCTAACGGTATGTATTGACAGTAGTAAATTAGATATGGCAGTAATGACATGTGTCGGTGAGTTAACATGTTGAACCTACGAAAGGACTTCTAACGGTAGGTATACAGCGTATGTATTTAGATATGGCAGTAATGACATGTGTCAGCGTGTGGATATGTTGAACTGATGAAGGGACATCTTACGGTAGTTTTTTAGGTAGTTAGTTAGATATGGCAGTAATGACATTTTCCAGCATGTATAGATGTTGAACTAACGAAGGGACTGCTAACGATAGGTATTGACGGTAGTTAGTTAGATATTGCAATTATGACATGTGCCGGTATGTAGACATGTTAAACTAACGAATGGACTGCTTACATTACGTAATGACGGATATAAAGTTAGATATGGCAGTAATGATATATGTCAGTGAGTAA
The DNA here is from genome assembly GCA_017591395.1 of Schistocephalus solidus. Classification (NCBI taxonomy): domain Eukaryota; kingdom Metazoa; phylum Platyhelminthes; class Cestoda; order Diphyllobothriidea; family Diphyllobothriidae; genus Schistocephalus; species Schistocephalus solidus. Next base: position 11,106 of record WEDG01001193.1, on the reverse strand, counting down.
CCATGGTGAACCTACGAAGGGACTGCTAACGGAAGGTATAGAGGGTAGTAGGTATGATATGGCAGTAATGATATTTGTCGGTGAGTAGACATGGTGAACCTACGAAGGGACTGCTAACGGTATGTATTGACGGTAGTAAGTTAGATATGGCTGCAATGACATTTGTCGGTGAGTAGGCATGGTGAACTGAAAAAGGGACAGCTAAAGGAAGGTATTGACGGTGGAAAGTTAGATATCACAGTTATGACATGTGTCGGTGAGTAAACATAATGAACCTACGAAGGGGCTGCTAACGGTAGGTATCGACGGTAGTAAGTAAGATATGGCAGCAATGACATGTGTCGGTGAGTAGACATGGTGAACCGAGGAAATGACTTCTAACATTAGGCTTTGACGGAAGTAAGGTTGATATTGCAGTAATTACATGTGTCGGTAAGTTGACATGTTGAACCTACGAAGGGACTGCTAACGGTAGGTATTGAGGGTAGTTATTTAGATACGGCAGTAATGACATGTGTAAGCGTCTGGATATGTTGAACTAACAAAGGGACTGCTAACGGTAAGCATTGACAGAAGTTAGTAAGATATAGCAGTAATGACATGTGTCGGTGATTTAACATGGTGAACCTACGAATGGACAGCTAACGGTTTGTTTTGATGGTAATAGGTAAGATATGGCAGTAATGACATTTTTGGTGAGCAGACATGGTAAACCTTCGAAGGGACTGCTAACGGTAGCTATTAAAGGTAGAAAGTAAGATATGGCAGCAAAAACATGTGCCGGTATGCAGACATATTGTATTAACGAAGGGACTGCTTACGGTATGTATTGACAGTAGTAAATTAGATATGGCAGTAATGACATGTGTCGGTGAGTTAACATGTTGAACCTACGAAAGCACTTCTAACGGTAGGTATACAGCGTATGTATTTAGATATGGCAGTAATGACATGTGTCAGCGTCTGGATATGGTGAACTGATGAAGGGACGTCTTAGGGAAGGTTTTTAGGTAGTAAGTTAGATATGGCAGTAATGACATTTGGCGGCATGTATACATGTTGAACTAACGAAGGGACTGCTAACGATAGGTATTGACGGTAGTTAGTTAGATATTGCAGTAATGACATGTGCCGGTATGTAGACATTTTGAAATAACTAAGGGACTGCTAACATTAGGTATTGACGGTAGTAAGTTAGATATGCCTGTAATGATATATGTCAATGAGTAAACATGGTGAACCTACGAACGGACTGCTAATTGTAGGGATTTGACGGTAGTAGGTTTGATATGGCAGTAATGATATTTGTCGGTGAGTAGACATGGTGAACCTATGAATGGACTGCTAACGGTAGCTTTTTACGGTAGTTAGTGAGATATACCAGCAATGTCATGTGTCGGTGTGTAGACATGGTGAACTGAGGAAGGCACTGCTAACGGTAGGCATTGACGAAAGTAAGTTTGATATGGTATTAATGACATTTTTCGATTAGAAGATATGATGAACCTAATTAGGGACTGCTAACGGTAGGTATTGAGGGTAGAAAGTAAGATATGGCAGCAATGACATGTGTCGGTGAGTGGTCATGTTGAACTGAGGAAGAGACTGCTAACGGTAGGTATTGACGGTAGTTAGTTAGATATGGCAGTAATGACCTGTGTCGGTGAGTAGACGTGATTAACCTACGAAGGGACAGCTAACGGTAGATATTGAGGGTAGTTATTTAGATGTGGCAGTAATTACATGTGGCAGCGTCTGGATATGGTGAACTAACGAAGGGACTTCTAACGGTAGGTATTGACGGTATTAATTTAGATATGGCAGTTATGACATGTGTCGCTGCGTAGATATGATGAACATATGAAGGGACAACTAACGTTAGGTATTGAGGGTAGTTATTTAGGTATGGCAGTAATGACATGTGTCAGCGTCTGGATATGGTGAACTAACAAAGGGACTGCTAATGGTAGGTATTGACAGTAGAAAGTTAGATATTGAAATAATGACATGTGCCGGTATGTAGACATGTTAAACTAACGATGGGACTGCTTACGGTAGGCATTGACGGAAGTTAGTTAGATATGGCAGCAATGACATGCGCCAGTATGTAGACATGTTGAACTTACGAAGGGACACTTAACGGTAGGCATTGACGGCAGTAAGTTGGATATAGCAGTAATGACATGTGTCGGTGTGCAGACATGTTGAACTAACGAATGAACTGCTAACGGTATGTATTGACGGAAGTAATTTTGATATGGCAGTTATGACATGTGCCGGTATGTTGACATGTTGAACTAACGAAGGGACTGATAACGGTATGTATTGAAGGTAGTAAGTTAGATATTGCAGTAATGACATGTGTCGGTGTGTAGACATGATGAACCTACGAAGGGACAGCTAACTTTAGTAATTGAGGGTAGTTATTTAGATATTGCAGTAATGACATCTGTCGGTGTCTTGATAGGGTGAACTTACGAAGGGACTGCTAACGGTAGGTATTGATGGTAGAAATTTAGACATTTCTGTAATGACATGTGCCGGTATGTATACATGTTGAGCTACCGAAGGGACTGCTGACGGGAGTAAGTTAGATATGACAGTAATGACATGTGTCGATGAGTTAACATGCTGAACCTACAAAGGGACAGGTAACGATAGGTATTGACGTTAGTAATTAAGATATGGCAGCAATGACATGTTTCGGTGAGTAGACATGTTGAACTAACGAAAGGACAGCTAACGGTATGTGTTGATTGTAGTAATTTAGATATGGCAGTAATGACATGTGTCGGTGAGTAGACATGATGAACCTACGAAGGGACAGCTAACTGTAGGTATTGAGGGTAGTTATTTAGATATGGCAGTAATGATATGTGTCGGTGTGCAGACATTATGAACCTACGAATGAACAGCTAACGTAAGGTATTGAGGGTAGTTATTTAGATATAGCTGTAATGATATGTGTCAGCGTCTGGATATGGTGAACTAACAAAGGGACTGCTAATGGTTGATATTGACGGTATAAAGTTAGATATTGAAATAATGACATGTGCCGGTATGTAGACAGGTTAAACTAACGATGGGACTGCTAACGGTAGGTATTGACGGATGTAAGTTACATATTGCAGTTATGACATGTGTCGGTGTGTTAACATGGTGACCCTACTAAGGGACTGCTAAAGGAAGGTTTAGACGGTTGTGGGTAAGATGTGGCAGTAATGACATTTGTCGGTGAGTAGATATGGTAAACCTTCGAAGGGACTGCTAACTGTAGGTATTGACGGTAGTAAATTAGATATGGCAGTAATGACATGTGTCGGTGAGTTAACATGTTGAACCTACGAAAGGACTACTAACGGTAGGTATACAGCGTATGTATTTAGATATGGCAGTAATGACATGTGTCAGCGTCTGGATATGGTGAACTGATGAAGGGACGTCTTAGGGAAGGTTTTTAGGTAGTTAGTTAGATATGGCAGTAATGACATTTGCCGGCATGTATACATGTTGAACTAACGAAGGGACTGCTTATGATAGGTATTGACGGTAGTTAGTTAGATATTGCAGTAATGACATGTGCCGGTATGTTGACATTTTGAACTAACTAAGGGACTGCTAACATTAGGTTTTGACGGTAGTAAGTTAGATATGGCTGTAATGATATATGTCAGTGAGTAAACATGGTGAACCTACGAACGGACTGCTAATTGTAGGGATTTGACGGTAGTAGGTTTGATATGGCAGTAATGATATTTGTCGGTGAGTAGACATGGTGAACCTACGAATGGACTGCTAACGGTAGCTTTTTACGGTAGTTAGTGAGATATGCCAGCAATGTCATGTGTCGGTGTGTAGACATGCGTAACTGAGGAAATGACTGGTACCAGTAGGTGATGACTGTAGTAAGTCAGGTATCACATAAACGACATGTGTCGGTGTGTAGACATGCTGAACTGAGGAACGTACTGGTACCAGTAGGTGATGACTGTAGTAAAGAAGGTATGACATTAACGAAATGTATCGGTGTGTAGACATGTTGAACTGAGGAAGGTAGTGGTACCGAGGTGAGGATGGTAGTAAGTATGGTATCAGAGTTATGACATGTATCACAGTGTAGATATGGTGAAATGAGGGAGGGACTGGAACGAGTAGGTGATGACTGAAGTAATGAAGGTTTAACAGTTACGACATATATCGGTGTTTAGACATGGTGAAACGAAGAAGGGACTGCCAACGGTAGTTATTGACCGCAGAAATGACTTTTGTCGGTGAGACGACATTGTAAAATGAGAAAAGGACTGGTACCGGTAGGTGATGGCGGTAGTAAGTAAGGTATCATAGTAACGACATGTATCGGTGTGTAGACATGCTGAACTGAGGAAGGGACTGCCAACGGTAGGTATTGACCGTAGTAAGTTAGGTATGAAGTAATGGCATGTATTTGTGTGTAGACATTGTGAACTGAGGAGAGAACTGACACCAGTAGGTGATGACCGTAGTAAGTAAGGTATGACAGTTACGACATGTTTTGGTGTTAAGACATGGTAAAATGAAAAATGGACTGGTACCAGTGTTGATGATGGTAGTAAGTAAGGTATCACAGTTACGACATGTATCGGTGTGTAGACATGGTGAGCTGAGGAAGGGACTGGAACCAGTAGGTGATGATGGTAGTAAGGTATCACATAAACGACATGTGTCGGTGTGTAGACATGGTGAACTGGGATAGGGACTGCCAACGGTAGTTATTGACCGTAGTAAGTTATAAATGGCAGTTAATACATGTGTCGGTGAGTAGACCTCGTAAACTGTGCAAGGGACTAGTACCAGTAGGTGATGATGGTAGTAAGTAAGGTATCGTGCCCCCTAAACGGGCCACGTGGTAGATGCGTTGGACCAACACGGGAGCCACATCAGGGCATGGCAGGCGTTATTTGGTTGCGCTCCCATAACAAATGCCAAACATGGAGGTGTGGTGGCATGCCTAGTGGCGGCTAGGGCTTAGGGGACCCAGCCGCGCCAGCCAGCTGCGTCCTCTTCCGCCTCCGGTCTTCTTGACTCTGTCTTGACACCGGGCTCAGGTGGGGAGGAAAGGAGAGTGCGGTAGATGCAGCGCAAGTCTACTATCTATTTATACTAATTCACGCGAAAGTCACCGTCCCTACTACACTTTCCTACGGAGCATACGGTGGACATCGTCGGACTACGACGGTCGAACTGTCGTCGTTGTAAGTAAGGTATCACAGTGATGACATGAATTGATGTGTAGACATGCTGAACTAAGGAAGGGACAGGTACCAGTAGGTGATGACGGCAGGAAGTAAGGTATCACAGTTAAAAAATGTATCGGTGTGTAGGCATGATGAACTGAGGAAGGGACTGCCAACGGTAGTTACTGACAGCAGAAATGACTTGTGTCGGTGAGACGACATTGTGAAATAAGAAAAGGACTGGTACCAGTAGGTGATGGCGGTAGTTAGTAAGGTATCACAGTAACGACATATTTCGGTGTGTAGACATGCGTAACTGAGGAAGGGATTGCTAGTGGTATTTATTGACCGTACTAAGTTATATATGGCAGTAGACATGTATCGGTGTGTAGACATGGTGATCTGAGGAAGGGACTGCCAACGGTAGCTGTTGACCTGAGTAAGTTAGATATTGCCGTAATGACATTTATCGGTGTGTAGACATGCGAAACTTGGGAAATAAATGGTACCGGTATGTGATGACGTTAGTTAGTAAGATATCACAGTAATGACATGAATTAGTGTGTTGACATGCGTCACTGAGGAAGGGACTGGTACTAGTGGGTGATTACGTTAGTAAGTGAGGTATCACAGTTACTACATATATCGGTATATAGATAGGGTGATCTGAGGAAGGGACTGCTAGTGGTAGTTATTGACCGTAGTAAGTTATATATGGCAGTAAAGACATGTGTCGGTGAGTAGACATGGTAAATTGAGGAAGGAACTGCCACTGGTATATATTGACAGCAGTAAGTTAGATATGCCAGTAATGACATGAGTCGGCGCGTAGACATGGTGATCTGAGGAAGGGACTAGTACCAGTATGTGATGACGGTAGTAATAAAGGTATCACAGTAATGACGTAAATTTCTGTGTAGACGTGAGTAACTGAGGAAGGGACTGGTACCAGTAGGTGATGACGGTAGTAATTAAGGTATCATATTTACGTCATATATAGGTGTGTTGACATGGTGAACTGGAGGAAGGATGCAACGGTATGTATTGCGCTCGTAGTCCGTTATATATGGCAGAAAAGACATGTGTCGGTGTGTAGACATGGTGATCTGAGGAAGTGACTGCCAATGGTAGTTATTGACCGTAGTAAGTTAGATATGGCTGTAATGACATGCGTCGGTGAGTAGAAAATGTAACATGAGGAAGGGACTAGTACCAGTAGGTGATGACGGTATTAAGTAAGGTATCACAGTAATGACATGAATTGTTGTGTATACAATCGTAACTGCGGAAGCGAATGGTACCAGTAGGTGATAACGATAGTAAGTGAGGTATCACAGTTATGACTTATATCGGTGTGTAGACATGGTGAACTGAGGATGGGAGTTACAGTGGTGATTATTGATCGCACTAAGTTAGATATGGCAGTAATGACATGTCACGCGCTATCGACATGGTGAACCCGAGGACAGCCGACTCAACGGCAGTGACGAGTCAGCAGCGATACGCTGTTACATGACATGCGTCGGCGTGTCGGACACGTGAACTGCAGGAAGGACCGTCCGCTGGTACGCGGAAGTCATTACGCATACGGCACGTGACACGGGTCTGCTGCGGCATCATGAACGAACCTATAGCCGACTCAAATCGGCAGGTATGACGGTAGAAGCCTACGACGCATGCAGTCGCGAGCAGACATGCGCGAAGAAGGACTGCTACCGGCAGGCGATTTAATTGCGCGCGCGCAACGCCGCGTCAAGTTACATACCGGGCATCCGCATGACGACTGAAACCTATAAACCGACCGTACGTTGCAGCATGACATGCCCTGTCACCAGCAAACAATCATTTTGCGAAACCCGCATGCTAAACCCAAGCATTGACGGTACTAAGTAGACTATGGCGGGTAAAGCGTAGCACATGTCGACATGTGTCGAGCAGACACGGTGAACTGAGGAAGGGATAGCTAACGGTAGGTATTGACCGCAGTAAGTTTAGATATGGCAGTAATGACATGCGTCGGTGAGATGACATTTTAAACTGAGGAAAGGACTTGTACCAGTAGGTGATGACGGTAGTAAGTAAGGTATCACAGTAATGACATTAATTGTTGTGTATACAATCGTAACTGCGGAAGGGACTGGTACCAGTAGGTGATAACGGTAGTAAGTGGGATATCACGGTAACGACATATATAGTTTTGTAGACATGGTGAAATGAGGAATAGACTGCCAGTGGTGATTTTGTACCTTAATAAGTTAAATATGGTAGTAAAGACATGTGTCGGTGAGTAGACATGGTGAACTGAAGAAGGGGCTTGTACCAGTAGGTGATGATGGTAGTTAGTAAGGTATCACAGTTTTGACATATTTCGGTGTGTAGACATGGTGAACTTAGGAAGGGACTGGTACCAGTAGGTTATGATGTAATTAAGGTATCACCTGTACGACATGTGTCGGTGTTGACATGGTGAACTGAGGAAGGGACTGCTAACGGTAGGTATTGACGGTAGTAAGTTAGATATGGCAGTAATGACATGTGTCGGTGAGTAGACATGGTGAACTGAGGAAGGGACTGCTACCAGTAGGTGATGACGGTAGTAAGTTAGATATGGCAGTAATGACATGTGTCGGTGAGTAGACATGGTGAACTGAGGAAAGGGACTGCTAACGGAAGGTTTTTGACGGTAGTAAGTTAGATATGGCAGTAATGACATGTGTCGGTGAGTAGACATGGTGAACTGAGGAAAGGGACTGCTAACGGTAGGTATTGACGGTAGTAAGTTAGATATGGCAGTAATGACATGTGTCGGTGAGTAGACATGGTGAACTGAGGAAAGGGACTGCTAACGGTAGTTATTGACGGTAGTAAGTTAGATATGGCAGTAATGACATGTGTCGGTGAGTAGACATGGTGAACTGAGGAAGGGACTGCTACCAGTAGATATTGACGGTAGTAAGTTAGATATGGCAGTAATGACATGTGTCGGTGAGTAGACATGGTGAACTGAGGAAAGGGACTGCTAACGGTAGGTATTGACGGTAGTAAGTTAGATATGGCAGTAATGACATGTGTCGGTGAGTAGACATGGTGAACTGAGGAAGGGACTGCTAACGGTAGGTATTGACGGTAGTAAGTTAGATATGGCAGTAATGACATGTGTCGGTGAGTAGACATGGTGAACTGAGGAAGGGACTGCTAACGGTAGGTATTGACGGTAGTAAGTTAGATATGGCAGTAATGACATGTGTCGGTGAGTAGACATGGTGAACTGAGGAAAGGGACTGCTAACGGTAGGTATTGACGGTAGTAAGTTAGATATGGCAGTAAATGACATGTGTCGGTGAGTAGACATGGTGAACTGAGGAAAGGGACTGCTAACGGTAGGTATTGACGGTAGTAAGTTAGATATGGCAGTAATGACATGTGTCGGTGAGTAGACATGGTGAACTGAGGAAGGGACCGCTAACGGTAGGTATTGACGGTAGTAAGTTAGATATGGCAGTAATGACATGTGTCGGTGAGTAGACATGGTGAACTGAGGAAGGGACTGCTAACGGTAGGTATTGACGGTAGTAAGTTAGATATGGCAGTAATGACATGTGTCGGTGAGCAGACATGGTGAACTGAGGAAGGGACTGCTAACGGTAGGTATTGACGGTAGTAAGTTAGATATGGCAGTAATGACATGTGTCGGTGAGTAGACATGGTGAACTGAGGAAAGGGACTGCTAACGGTAGGTATTGACGGTAGTAAGTTAGATATGGCAGTAATGACATGTGTCGGTGAGTAGACATGGTGAACTGAGGAAGGGACTGCTAACGGTAGGTATTGACGGTAGTAAGTTAGATATGGCAGTAATGACATGTGTCGGTGAGCAGACATGGTGAACTGAGGAAAGGGACTGCTAACGGTAGGTATTGACGGTAGTAAGTTAGATATGGCAGTAATGACATGTGTCGGTGAGCAGACATGGTGAACTGAGGAAGGGACTGCTAACGGTAGGTATTGACGGTAGTAAGTTAGATATGGCAGTAATGACATGTGTCGGTGAGTAGACATGGTGAACTGAGGAAGGGACTGCTAACGGTAGGTATTGACGGTAGTAAGTTAGATATGGCAGTAATGACATGTGTCGGTGAGCAGACATGGTGAACTGAGGAAGGGACTGCTAACGGTAGGTATTGACGGTAGTAAGTTAGATATGGCAGTAATGACATGTGTCGGTGAGCAGACATGGTGAACTGAGGAAGGGACTGCTAACGGTAGGTATTGACGGTAGTAAGTTAGATATGGCAGTAATGACATGTGTCGGTGAGTAGACATGGTGAACTGAGGAAGGGACTGCTAACGGTAGGTATTGACGGTAGTAAGTTAGATATGGCAGTAATGACATGTGTCGGTGAGCAGACATGGTGAACTGAGGAAGGGACTGCTAACGGTAGGTATTGACGGTAGTAAGTTAGATATGGCAGTAATGACATGTGTCGGTGAGTAGACATGGTGAACTGAGGAAAGGGACTGCTAACGGTAGGTATTGACGGTAGTAAGTTAGATATGGCAGTAATGACATGTGTCGGTGAGCAGACATGGTGAACTGAGGAAAGGGACTGCTAACGGTAGGTATTGACGGTAGTAAGTTAGATATGGCAGTAATGACATGTGTCGGTGAGCAGACATGGTGAACTGAGGAAAGGGACTGCTAACGGTAGGTATTGACGGTAGTAAGTTAGATATGGCAGTAATGACATGTGTCGGTGAGTAGACATGGTGAACTGAGGAAGGGACCGCTAACGGTAGGTATTGACGGTAGTAAGTTAGATATGGCAGTAATGACATGTGTCGGTGAGCAGACATGGTGAACTGAGGAAAGGGACTGCTAACGGTAGGTATTGACGGTAGTAAGTTAGATATGGCAGTAATGACATGTGTCGGTGAGCAGACATGGTGAACTGAGGAAAGGGACTGCTAACGGTAGGTATTGACGGTAGTAAGTTAGATATGGCAGTAATGACATGTGTCGGTGAGTAGACATGGTGAACTGAGGAAGGGACTGCTAACGGTAGGTATTGACGGTAGTAAGTTAGATATGGCAGTAATGACATGTGTCGGTGAGTAGACATGGTGAACTGAGGAAGGGACTGCTAACGGTAGGTATTGACGGTAGTAAGTTAGATATGGCAGTAATGACATGTGTCGGTGAGTAGACATGGTGAACTGAGGAAGGGACTGCTAACGGTAGGTATTGACGGTAGTAAGTTAGATATGGCAGTAATGACATGTGTCGGTGAGTAGACATGGTGAACTGAGGAAGGACTGCTAACGGTAGGTATTGACGGTAGTAAGTTAGATATGGCAGTAATGACATGTGTCGGTGAGTAGACATGGTGAACTGAGGAAGGGACTGCTAACGGTAGGTATTGACGGTAGTAAGTTAGATATGGCAGTAATGACATGTGTCGGTGAGTAGACATGGTGAACTGAGGAAGGGACTGCTAACGGTAGGTATTGACGGTAGTAAGTTAGATATGGCAGTAATGACATGTGTCGGTGAGTAGACATGGTGAACTGAGGAAGGGACTGCTAACGGTAGGTATTGACGGTAGTAAGTTAGATATGGCAGTAATGACATGTGTCGGTGAGTAGACATGGTGAACTGAGGAAGGGACTGCTAACGGTAGGTATTGACGGTAGTAAGTTAGATATGGCAGTAATGACATGTGTCGGTGAGTAGACATGGTGAACTGAGGAAGGGACTGCTAACGGTAGGTATTGACGGTAGTAAGTTAGATATGGCAGTAATGACATGTGTCGGTGAGTAGACATGGTGAACTGAGGAAGGGACTGCTAACGGTAGGTATTGACGGTAGTAAGTTAGATATGGCAGTAATGACAT
>WEDG01001190.1:0-30797 GCA_017591395.1 Schistocephalus solidus | reverse complement strand
TTGTTGTACTTCGTTCAGTTACGTATTGCTCGCAACATTACGCAGCTAAGCTGCCAGCACAACACTATCCTCCCAAGTTTGTAGCATCCCAGTATGAATTTAAAACAGGCATATACAGCACGATTTATTGGTACAACCAATTTCGTGACGGCTTATCAGCTGCAACCCGTCTTTGCATAGCCCTTATGGTTATGTATTGATTTTCTGTAAATTGAAACTGCTGTCTGCTTCGGTTGTTATCTATGTTATGCAAAGAGACGGGTTGCTGCTACAGCCATCAGTAGTTGGTATCAATAAATCCTGCTGTATACGCCTAGTTTTAAAACTCAAAGTGCAGAGGTAGCGAGCTAGAAATCGATCAGCCTGGGGCCATCAGGCAGTTCATTGCATGTCACTTCCAGATCTGTCGGTTTTAACTACAAAATATCACTTTGAAAAATGGAAGCCGACCATGATGACCGAAACAGCAGTCTATGAATAAATTTCTATTCCAGTCAGCCCGCCTTATTTCTCAACCGGAATCTTTGAAATTTGCTAATCTTATGCTTCCAGGTCATTGACAATATTCTGATCCTGCCGTTCCAAGTTTGAACAGTGTTCAATTTTGCCGTGACTCAATGTGATGCCAATGAATCAATTTGAGAAAATATGCTTTAAGATAGCGATAATGCGAACTTCATTTCCGTTCTGCCTTTATTCATCGTAACATGGAGGTCAGCTGCAAAGTATAGAGGCCGGCTAGAGCAATCAGGATGATATTCATATTGATCAAGTAGTTGATTCTGCCAGTAACACGGTGCGGAGTCACCTTTCACCATCGCATCCAAAGGATGTGTTTGAAATTAAACTTATATCTAGTATTCAATACGGATTACCTGATATCAATTCCTCATCGGAATCACTGAAATCATATTAATACAGAAAAGTCTGCACTAAATCTTATACATTGAATCGCTTGTAATTTATTCTATTGGTGTTCTTTTGTAGTGACCTAAGGGAAAAATTACCCCATAGGTTTTTAATTGACTTTTTTAGCACATAATAACATGAAAATATGCCCAGAACGTGAATCAATATGCTTTCAAAACACCTGCTCTGATGGGGGAATGGTGAATAAATTTTCCCATTATGACTGGCTGGATATTCATTTAATGACCAAGCGGTACTTTGAGTTATTTGAGTTTATTTTACCGGCTTTCAGTTGGAAAGTTTGTAACTTTCAAGCACTTTATGGCTTTAGCTTTATCCGTTAAAGTGTATGCTGCGTATCGGCCAGTGCCGAATGATACTGATTGAGTCATCGGTTGCCCTGGATGAATAGAAAGATGATTCTTTAATGATGCACGTGTCTCGTTGACTGTTAATCCGATGTGTTTCGTGGTACATGCGCTTGATAGTGGTGTCCATGTTGATGCTGTATCCTCGATATAGGTAGGTAAAATGTTTCATTATTAAAGAGTCCACCACAAAGCTGGCCTGTTACCAGTCGAATGTAATTCACGATTATGTTTACCCTGACACAATTATGAAACCGAGTTTATCTGACAATTTTGCTCATAAAGACGCATAAATTCATTTTGTATTCCTCAATGATTGCATGCAGTCAGATTTAATGCAAGGTTACGTTTTAAGACGACAACCTGGCGTAGAAAAAGTCATCTCCTTACATCAGCAAACCTACTGTTGCGTACAAAGAAGAGTCAGGGAAGAATTATTGTCCACAGCGAACTTACCTAGCGGATGGCGTAAAGGTAGACGTGTCGAAATATTTTTTCGCATCAATTTCAAATTAAATAAACAGCCTGAAGAACCAACTGTGCTTTGGTAAAAGGCGTCCATCCCACAGGAAAACAGCAACATATTTTTAAAGACGTCATAGAGCATCAAATAAAACGTCCATCCTCTCCTCAATCATGCTTGTGATTTGCTCTTTGTTAGATAGACTGCCTGAGAGAGATCAACATCAGCCTTGAAACCTCGCCACTCTCCATGCTAACGTTTTTCCTTCCAATAAGATTCAGCAGTAGGCCGCTTCGGTCTCCCCAATTTGTTCCTGTGGAAAACCGGTGTTGTCGCGTTTACGAGAATGCAACTGCGCCCTGACGCTCACAAATGTCATTCAGGCCCTTCTGGATTTGCAGGATTGTTCAGCAAACATCGAACGAGTTTGCATATAAAGCCTGCCGATTCATTGTGCTTAGGCATTGAAGTAAAGAGCATTAAAGAAGGCCAGACATTGGTTCTTCGTGCCGTTTCGTCACCATGCTGCGATCGGGGTCTTGATCGCCAGTTCTTGGTTTTCGTTACTCACAGTTTACTCGGAAAGCGAGTTTAACTTTAACTCAACCGTTGCCGTAACTGGCACTTTCTGGATGCGAATCGCTTTGACGCGTGGAACGAATGTAATGGGCGCTTCTGTAATCTTATGCAACAGTTTAGGTTTGTGTTTACCTGTCCCTTTACAACCAATGGCGTTCTGAAAGTTTCGGAGTTATGAGAGCGGAGTCCATCGTTGTCAAAACAGTTGCGTAAACCATGGTAACGTGCGCGTCCGACCACCAAGTACCGGTACGTACAAGCATAAAACGCAGCTAGATGCGAACACCGCTAGCAGCATGACATAACAACTTCAGCCAGGGTTGCAATGTGTGGAGCGATGTCAATTTACGAAGCGGCAAGGCCAAAGCCCGGGTATAAGGCCGGCAGTAAGTCCCAAACGGTACACTCTTACTAAAACGCCCTATCTGTAGGTTGAAAGCCGGTGTATGCCAAAGAAATAGGTTTTCATGCAAATGCTAACGATCAGAATTTCAAGCAGTGATCGCAATCAAACGGTGATATGTTGCCGAGAAGGCTGGGGGTGCAACAAGGGTTTTGTCTGTTCAACAAGTCATACATTGCCTTTTCACTTTTATGCGTCTGGGTTGATCGACGCTTCTCGATATTACTGACCCTTGATACATCTCTCGGAAGCCTCGGAACTAGCCCGGAGTTTGACGCTGGTGGCAGCATAGTCAATTTGGTCTCTAGTACTTCTGCAGTCGTTAACATAATACCTCTTTCAGAAATAGGTTTGGTGTTCTCCCACGCATTGAGGAATTGAAACTCTCCGGTTTCTTCGTTTTTCAACTTCTTCGTTGGCCATTCCTCCTGCGACGAAGCCGGATGGCTGAAAATGCACACTGCCCGAAAGTATGCGGTAGTCCTTTTGGTGATCATGGCCCGTCTTTTCGAAAATCGTTGCGGAAGCTTGCTGACGGACTGGAATTTTAAACCTAATTTTGAAATAAGCGTATAACACATCACAAAGTTCCAAAGGCTTCTCAATTATACAAAACACCGATTACGCCAGTTACCAGAACCAACTGGTTTAAATGTTGTTGCCATCTAGTCGACCCATGCCTGAAAAGGAATATTTCAAAGCAAAATCATCACCAATGGGTATGCTAAATATGTTCGCTAGAATTGAAGTTGTTCACACCTGAACGGTGTCCATGATGCACTGGCGTCTCGAGGCTTTTGGTGGCTCTCCATTAGCAAACGCTTAAAAGCAAAATCCGGTAGCGGTACATGGTCTGGGGGAACTGGAATCACCGGGCGAATTTGTTTTCTTTTTATCTCTGTAAATATCTTGGGGGGCGTGATGGCCGCTTGCACTACGCGTAGTCACCTCTCGAGGGTTTACGCTCAGCTTTTCACTCGGTGCTGGAGTTCATCGCGGTACAATTATCTTCTTGGTTGGATTAAATCTCCAGTGGCCACCGTTTAATCCTTATGTGGCAGCATGAATTACGGGACATTACCAAGCATGAGATATAGCGTGCCTGTAACGTCGACCATGACTGTTAAGAAGTCGATCATTCGCGAGGTGTCTCGGTCTAAGCTGGTCAGTGGTTGATGATCAAAGTGTGCGGTTTATTCAGCTACGAGTTTCGACTGTTGTTTGGTCTGCCTCAAGTTACCGGTTTATTGCTTATCCGGGCGGTTTTGAAAGGTTCTTTCGGCTTCCCGACGTAGTTTGCAGATCCCCATCATTGAAAAATGTGCGTAGAAAACTGTCAATGTTTTGGGTACGGGCATTCTGTGCTTAGAACATTAAATTACGGTGCGTGACCGCATGGTCTGGACATGACGCCCCGCGCGACAAAGGCAAACTTTTCAGGGTCTGCACACGCGCGACCAGGCTCACGCTGACTGGTCACCCTTCAGCCTGCATTCCGTTTACCATCACCGCAAACGGCCCCTGGACTCTGCTGTTCCCGTCCTCGATACACGTTTTGCCTTCTATGTTGTTGGATGCATAACGCTTTAGCGGCGAAGATCAACGAGCATAGCTTCATTATTTATATACCTTTACCCTTCTGACCGAAAAACACTCGAAACCCTCAAATTACTCATGGTTTCAATGGAGACATTTGAAGGATTATATTGAACTGATTCCGATGTTGTTCGCCCGGTGTACTAGACGTTAACTCTAAATTGAAACTCCCTCGAACCCATCACTGGGAGAGCTGGCACAACGTTAGCTAACGGCAGCTCTTAAGTTGCAAAGAGGTTGCCACAGATTTTCAAACAGCATTCACAAATCAGGGGCAGCGTGGGGCGGAAAAAGAACTTTCTGGAGCGCCTCGGTTTTGTCACGGTACTCCGGGAATCAATTAATGCGTGGTGATTTTTGTTGCAGACATCCAGGACTGCAGATAGTTAGAGATCAAGACAGGCAAATTCAAGCAGGCGATGCCCATTCAGCCGTTGGTCGTTGGTTTGTGCGAGGAAAAAGTGCGGGAACATCAGTTATCAGAGAAAAGACATTTGTCGTGGGAGAAGGCCCGTGATATTGCCAGTCATCAAGAGCGCGTACTATCAGCAGCAACCATCCGCTCCGTCAAAGCAAATACCATCCTGCTGCTGTTGTGGTCAGTCTGTACCGGTTTTACCGGTTTTGCAAGAAAAGTCGGTAACATCAAACAAAGCTTGATTCTCCAAAAGACGGACGAAAAACTAACCTGCATGCCGCCTACCCGAATCCAGCTGGGGATGGCGAGATGATATTCCGAATATTTCCAGCTGATATGCCGCTACAATCGCCCTGAACCATCACACTTCCGGTTGATCATCGTCCCGTGAAGTTTGAACTCTACCATGGCACAACTGTTACTCTCATCAATCAGGCGTTTCTTCCGAAATTCCCCCGTCTCCTTCCGGTTTGTTCCACTTTTCGTAGTTACACTGGATAGAACTAAGCACTTCAAGGGATCATTACGGCCGAAGTTAAGCACGATGGAGAACTTTCTTTATTTGCCGGGTCATGTGGTCAGAGGAAGCCAACAACGAAATCTCCTCGGATGGAACTGGATGAAATGCGTGCCTTCTGTGCTATCCTATTTACTATCTGATTCATGTACACCCCGCACTATATTCCTTGTTGATAAATCATAGAGAACTGTTTCACGATGATCCTACTGTACGCTACCGCAGCCCACCTGTGAAATTCCAATTTGAATCAGAATTCCGGCCTCTATTTTTCGAAGCGCGGTCAGTCACCTATGCAGTATTACCAAAGGTCGAAAAGGAATTGGATCGCCTACAGTAAGCGGACATCATAGAGCCGGTGTAGTAATCGGGATGGGTGGCCCCAATAGTCCCTGTTCTTAAATCTGATGGTACCGTACGTATCTGTGGTGACTATAAGCTGACGATAAACTCAGCAATAAAACGGAATCCTTATCTTCACCCACTCATCGAGGACCTGTACGTATCTTTATCGGGTTGCCAAAAATTCACAACTTTGAACCTGAAGCATGCTCACAACCAAGTCGTCCTATATCCCAAACACCGAGACGCCACAACCATCGACCCGCAGTGGGCTTTTTTCGATACAAATGACTCCCATTTGGAGTAAGTTCTGCTCCCGGTATACTTAAATGCTTCATTAATAACCTCGTTAAGGACATACCTCACGTTTGCGCGTGAAAGCTGTCCCTAAAGGCTCTAAACCTACTGCTAGCACGTTTAAAAGACGCAGGTTTACAACTCAGGAAAGATAATTGCCTTGAAGACGGCTCCACGCCCCAACAATATTAGTCAGTTGCGTTCATTCCTTGGGTGGGTTACCCACTTTAGTCGATTTATGAATCAATCGGCTACAATTCTGAAGACCCTTAATCGATTCCTCGAAAACAATCGTTGCTGGAATTGGTCGGAAGTCGAACGAAATGCTTTTGGATGATCAAAGGCGGCGCTTGCCTCCTCTTCTCTCCTGATTCATTACTACCCTTAAAAGTCTGCATTACTTTAAATACGATGCATCCCCGTACGGCGTGGGTTCGGTTCTCAAGCACCGAATGCATTCTGGGTCCGAGATGCCGATTGCATTTGCATCAAAAATCATGTCTCAGGGGGAAACCAACTTTTCACAGCCAAATAAAGAGGCCTTTGCAATAATGTTTGACCTAAAACACTTCCACTTGTATCTTTTTGGCCGACTCTTTGAAATTCACACTGACCATAAACCTCTCTTAGGTTTGCTGGGTGAAAATCGAGGGATACAACAAACGTCCTCGCCGAGATTTCAACAATGGGCACTCACTCGTTCCACTTACACATATGCAATGAAATATGTTATGGGTAGTGCAAACGCGGTCGCTGACACCTGGAGTGGGCTTCCCATGGGCACGACATAACAGCTTTCAAGGTCATGTACGCAGGACCAGTTAGCTTAAGTCTGATTGGCCATCATTCAGCCTATGACATTCCCGCCTTTTCATATAGCCCACCATGTCCCCGAAACTCCTCATTTATGCCTTTTCCCGTTCTCATTACACGTTCTTCTTACAAACATTCTTCTGTTTTGGAAACATAACAGATTGCCTCTGGGATTTTTCGTTGCAAACACCGGCAACTGTCTGATCCATCCTACTGGAGAAAGATACTTCCAGGGATAATATATTTCAATTCAATTCTGGATCTAAAGTTGCACGGTCCGGTTGTGTAGCTGATCCCAAGTGCGTTTGCGACAAGGTTTCGGCAACCACATCTTCTTATCAGTAGGCACTTTGAGAGATTCAGAAAAAACACGTCGATGAGGCTGGGAGTTGGAATCGTATTCTTCTCTCTCTCTCCCTCTCCCTCGCTCTCTCTTTCGAAAATTCAATCTCAGCCAGGTCTGGAAGCCAGGTCTGGGCCATGTCACGCAGAGACTAAAAAGCCAAAATGTACAAGTTGGAGACGTTTATTCTATTCAGGAGCCCGATGGTGGTCTGAGACCTCGACGTGCGACTGGATCCGCATAACCATTGGCCGAGCGCGAATGACTGCTCGTATGGTTCATGTGGAAGACTTATCGCAGCGGCTTAAGTTTGTAGAGAGGCCCTGGCCGCTACGACCTTCTGGTCCGGTTCAGTATGAGAAGAGAAGTGGGACGCAAGTTGGTAGGATAGTGCATTCTTTACAGAACTGTTGGATAGGGGTTGGAAGAAGTTGGCAGCCGGATGAGGGCAAATCCAGAACCACAAGGGCAGCATCCCCAAGTATGAGATAGTGGCGAGGCCATGTATGAGTCAGCGTTGAAGGTGATTGGCCGGTTTGGGCAGCTGGGACTGACCGAGAATCTGACAGCCATCGGCGCTCACGTGCAGGGAATGGCGTGAGGTTCAGCTTTGCAAAGTTCGCACGGGGGTGGACCGCTACAGCAAATAAACATCGGATTTTGGACTGATTCGATATCCCCAGGGTTTGTTGGCGTCTGTAGTTGACCACCTTTGGAGCTGAATTTGCACGTGCGCCATCCAACAGAAAACGGTAACCACGTGACCATCCTAGTTTGGCTTGCAGAGCGGGGTGCAATGCGTATCTAGACATATGGTGTCTGCTGAGTTAAACAGCTAGCATTGGACTTATTCTCACGACCAAGCTGGCCGCTGTCTTTAAGCAAAATGTATGTTACCTGGTAGAGATGACGGATCAGATAATGCCAACAAAGTTTTAAGTTTCCGTTGAGCTTTAGAACTGAAGTCTTTGATGCTTTACTTTTAATCCCGATAGACTATTTATCGGCACCTTGAAACGTACAAACCTCCCCCCACCTATAATTGTCCCAGAATTAACATCACCAGATCGTTCCTCCTCATGCGCTAGCCAGCTGGCTAGAAGCAGTTGGACCGGTTCAAGCAACGAAGCCCATCGGAAGTCCTGAGGAGTGGGCGTAACACCTGAACTATCTTATAGTAAGGTAGACTTGCGTCGCATCTATTGCATTCTGCCTTCCATCAACCAACATGCTCCGATGTCATAGCAGTGTGGTCGACAAAACTAAACGAACTGTCTACGCGTGTCCCACACAAGAAGGACTTTCCAATTCATATGCAACAGAGGCAACACATAGTTAGCGGTCTCGAAACGTCATAAGTGCTCATATTAGGAAATAGCCATTGCAGCCTGAACTTCAGTCCTGAGAAGCATGGAGTCATGAGAGAGATTGAGAGAGAGCGCGATATGCCTTATCTGGAAAGTGTCACTTCAAAATCCTAACCAAAAGGACATCCATTTACCGTAGGTAAAAACTGATACGTAAAAGTGATAATGTTGGAAGTTAACAACCCATACATAGTGACCGGAAGCTGCAATCTCGGCATCATGAACAGTCGTCCGTGAACGAGTCGCAAAATTTGCTGCAGCTTTTCTTCCTTCAAAATGATGCGATTCGACCTCAAAAAATAAAAATTAATGATAAATAGCAGTATCTAATAAGCAAAATGGCCTAGCCAATGTATATACACAGAGATCCAGAATTAACATGTGAGTGGAAGAGAAAAAGGATGGTGGTTTATGAATTAGAACACCTCGTATAATGGTGTATGGGAACCCCCATCAGTAGTTATTTGACATGCTCGAACGGCCTTTTGTTTCCTGGGAACGGATAGAAGAGATTCAAGGTGCACACGGAAACCAATCATCCAGCGTGATTGAGTCTGTCAACTAACGAAACATCTCGGTCCCCACGGGACTCATATTTGGACGGAAATGACTGCTTCTAAATGTGACTTGTACAGCACTCTCGTTTATGTGGAACGGAAGCACCCTTATGAAAACCTGGTTCATATTGTGGGCAGCAGGCCGTGTGTGGCATGCGTAGGTGGGTTGCTAAACTTTGTCGGTCAGTCATCTTGACGTTGATTTGTAAAAATATTCTGACAAAATACTTCTTAAGATAAGAAATTTTTTTATTAACGTTTTCATCTGGTCAACAACTTATTCATCGCATGCCTCGAGGAGTAGATTTCATAGAACGAAACCAGGTGTTAACTTTAAACTAATATCATAACAGGGTTTTCCCGACCATGCAATTTACGATGGAGGATGAAAAAAACCAAACAAGTTGCCTTCCTCGACGTCCTCGTCTGTCGTAAAGATTGTTGTGGCCTAAAGACCAAAGTATTCCGGAAGGCAACAAATAAGATGGAAGTAATTAACTTTAACTGTAACTACCCAATCAACTAAAAACGCTGTTGAGTAAGAGCACTATATCGGCGTGTGCAGTGAACCGGAAGATAAGGTTGTCGAATTGCGATATTTTCGATGGGTGTTCAGAGAAAATGGCCACCCGCACAACTTCGTCAACCGGTGCATGCGCAAAGGAGACGAGCGAAAAAATCGCACTGAAGCCAAATATTGGTGAGCGATTCCATACATCAAGAACGTTTCGTAGGCCGTCAGACGCCTTCTCGCACACTCACCAGAGGTGACCACTCGTCGTCAGGTAACGACAACAAAGAAACCACTGCCGCGGCAAGAAACATCTGGAGTTCTTTGTCGGATCTGGTGCAATTGCGAGCAAAGCACCTACGTAGGATAAACCGAAAGACTACTCCTAGAACAAAGCGCTGAGCACGCGGCAGCAGTGCGGCGAAAAGTCACCAACTCCCAAGTCACGGTTCATTTGAAAAAACCTGGACACAAATTGAAGTTAGAAGAGGCCGCAATCCTCACTTTAGGTGCGAATCGCTTGAGCTACGAACGGCTCTATCTTTACGTGCACTGACATGCCCAGCCCATTTTCGTTGCTGTGGCCAAAGTTCGACCAAGTTCAATAGCCACACGGGAAGCACACAGGCGAACACGATCTTCAACGCCAATGCCGATGAGCTCGACAGCTGAGCAATAACACGCCAACATCCAAGACGGCTGATAAATATTCAAAGATTAACGACGCGATTACCGACCTTCAAGTAATTATTGCACCAGAGAGCAACCATCCCCTGATGAAGAGAGCCGTTCTTTGTTATAAGTAGTATGGTGACTGCATCGTATAAAAATGCCGATGAGCCAGATAGCTGAGCAATCATCACGCCAACATCCAAGACGGCTGATAAATATTCAAAGATTAACGACGCGATTACCGACCTTCAAGTAATTATTGCACCAGAGAGCAACCATCCCTGATGAAGAGAGAGCCGTTCTTTGTTATAAGTAGTATGGTGACTGCATCGTATAAAAATGCCGATGAGCCAGACAGCTGAGCAATCATTACGCCAACATCCAAGACGGCTGATAAATATTCAAAGATTAACGACGCGATTACCGACCTTCAAGTAATTATTGCACCAGAGAGCAACCATCCCTGATGAAGAGAGAGCCGTTCTTTGTTATAAGTAGTATGGTGACTGCATCTTATAAAAAAATGCCGATGAGCCAGACAGCTGAGCAATCATCACGCCAACATCCAAGACGGCTGATAAGTATTCAAAGATTAACGACGCGATTACCGACCTTCAAGTAATTATTGCACCAGAGAGCAACCATCCCTGATGAAGAGAGAGCCGTTCTTTGTTATAAGTAGTATGGTGACTGCATCTTATAAAAAAATGCCGATGAGCCAGACAGCTGAGCAATCATCACGCCAACATCCAAGACGGCTGATAAATATTCAAAGATTAACGACGCGATTACCGACCTTCAAGTAATTATTGCACCAGAGAGCAACCATCCCTGATGAAGAGAGAGCCGTTCTTTGTTATAAGTAGTATGGTGACTGCATCTTATAAAAAAATGCCGATGAGCCAGACAGCTGAGCAATCATCACGCCAACATCCAAGACGGCTGATAAATATTCAAAGATTAACGACGCGATTACCGACCTTCAAGTAATTATTGCACCAGAGAGCAACCATCCCTGATGAAGAGAGAGCCGTTCTTTGTTATAAGTAGTATGGTGACTGCATCTTATAAAAAAATGCCGATGAGCCAGACAGCTGAGCAATCATCACGCCAACATCCAAGACGGCTGATAAATATTCAAAGATTAACGACGCGATTACCGACCTTCAAGTAATTATTGCACCAGAGAGCAACCATCCCTGATGAAGAGAGAGCCGTTCTTTGTTATAAGTAGTATGGTGACTGCATCTTATAAAAATGCCGATGAGCCAGACAGCTGAGCAATCATCACGCCAACATCCAAGACGGCTGATAAATATTCAAAGATTAACGACGCGATGACCGACCTTCAAGTAATTATTGCACCAGAGAGCAACCATCCCTGATGAAGAGAGAGCCGTTCTTTGTTATAAGTAGTATGGTGACTGCATCTTATAAAAAATGCCGATGAGCCAGACAGCTGAGCAATCATCACGCCAACATCCAAGACGGCTGATAAATATTCAAAGATTAACGACGCGATTACCGACCTTCAAGTAATTATTGCACCAGAGAGCAACCATCCCTGATGAAGAGAGAGCCGTTCTTTGTTATAAGTAGTATGGTGACTGCATCTTATAAAAAAATGCCGATGAGCCAGACAGCTGAGCAATCATCACGCCAACATCCAAGACGGCTGATAAATATTCAAAGATTAACGACGCGATGACCGACCTTCAAGTAATTATTGCACCAGAGAGCAACCATCCCTGATGAAGAGAGAGCCGTTCTTTGTTATAAGTAGTATGGTGACTGCATCTTATAAAAAAATGCCGATGAGCCAGACAGCTGAGCAATCATCACGCCAACATCCAAGACGGCTGATAAATATTCAAAGATTAACGACGCGATGACCGACCTTCAAGTAATTATTGCACCAGAGAGCAACCATCCCTGATGAAGAGAGAGCCGTTCTTTGTTATAAGTAGTATGGTGACTGCATCTTATAAAAAATCGATAAGCTAGACAGCTGAGCAATCATCACGCCAACATCCAAGACGGCTGATAAATATTCAAAGATTAACGACGCGATGACCGACCTTCAAGTAATTATTGCACCAGAGAGCAACCATCCCTGATGAAGAGAGAGCCGTTCTTTGTTATAAGTAGTATGGTGACTGCATCTTATAAAAAAATGCCGATGAGCCAGACAGCTGAGCAATCATCACGCCAACATCCAAGACGGCTGATAGATATTCAAAGATTAACGACGCGATTACCGACCTTCAAGTAATTATTGCACCAGAGAGCAACCATCCCTGATGAAGAGAGAGCCGTTCTTTGTTATAAGTAGTATGGTGACTGCATCTTATAAAAAAATGCCGATGAGCCAGACAGCTGAGCAATCATCACGCCAACATCCAAGACGGCTGATAAATATTCAAAGATTAACGACGCGATTACCGACCTTCAAGTAATTATTGCACCAGAGAGCAACCATCCCTGATGAAGAGAGAGCCGTTCTTTGTTATAAGTAGTATGGTGACTGCATCTTATAAAAAAATGCCGATGAGCCAGACAGCTGAGCAATCATCACGCCAACATCCAAGACGGCTGATAAATATTCAAAGATTAACGACGCGATTACCGACCTTCAAGTAATTATTGCACCAGAGAGCAACCATCCCTGATGAAGAGAGAGCCGTTCTTTGTTATAAGTAGTATGGTGACTGCATCTTATAAAAAAATGCCGATGAGCCAGACAGCTGAGCAATCATCACGCCAACATCCAAGACGGCTGATAAATATTCAAAGATTAACGACGCGATTACCGACCTTCAAGTAATTATTGCACCAGAGAGCAACCATCCCTGATGAAGAGAGAGCCGTTCTTTGTTATAAGTAGTATGGTGACTGCATCTTATAAAAAAATGCCGATGAGCCAGACAGCTGAGCAATCATCACGCCAACATCCAAGACGGCTGATAAATATTCAAAGATTAACGACGCGATGACCGACCTTCAAGTAATTATTGCACCAGAGAGCAACCATCCCTGATGAAGAGAGAGCCGTTCTTTGTTATAAGTAGTATGGTGACTGCATCTTATAAAAAAATGCCGATGAGCCAGACAGCTGAGCAATCATCACGCCAACATCCAAGACGGCTGATAAATATTCAAAGATTAACGACGCGATGACCGACCTTCAAGTAATTATTGCACCAGAGAGCAACCATCCCTGATGAAGAGAGAGCCGTTCTTTGTTATAAGTAGTATGGTGACTGCATCTTATAAAAATGCCGATGAGCCAGACAGCTGAGCAATCATCACGCCAACATCCAAGACGGCTGATAAATATTCAAAGATTAACGACGCGATGACCGACCTTCAAGTAATTATTGCACCAGAGAGCAACCATCCCTGATGAAGAGAGAGCCGTTCTTTGTTATAAGTAGTATGGTGACTGCATCTTATAAAAATGCCGATGAGCCAGATAGCTGAGCAATCATCACGCCAACATCCAAGACGGCTGATAAATATTCAAAGATTAACGACGCGATTACCGACCTTCAAGTAATTATTGCACCAGAGAGCAACCATCCCTGATGAAGAGAGAGCCGTTCTTTGTTATAAGTAGTATGGTGACTGCATCTTATAAAAAAATGCCGATGAGCCAGACAGCTGAGCAATCATCACGCCAACATCCAAGACGGCTGATAAATATTCAAAGATTAACGACGCGATTACCGACCTTCAAGTAATTATTGCACCAGAGAGCAACCATCCCTGATGAAGAGAGAGCCGTTCTTTGTTATAAGTAGTATGGTGACTGCATCTTATAAAAAAATGCCGATGAGCCAGACAGCTGAGCAATCATCACGCCAACATCCAAGACGGCTGATAAATATTCAAAGATTAACGACGCGATTACCGACCTTCAAGTAATTATTGCACCAGAGAGCAACCATCCCTGATGAAGAGAGAGCCGTTCTTTGTTATAAGTAGTATGGTGACTGCATCTTATAAAAAAATGCCGATGAGCCAGACAGCTGAGCAATCATCACGCCAACATCCAAGACGGCTGATAAATATTCAAAGATTAACGACGCGATGACCGACCTTCAAGTAATTATTGCACCAGAGAGCAACCATCCCTGATGAAGAGAGAGCCGTTCTTTGTTATAAGTAGTATGGTGACTGCATCTTATAAAAAAATGCCGATGAGCCAGACAGCTGAGCAATCATCACGCCAACATCCAAGACGGCTGATAAATATTCAAAGATTAACGACGCGATTACCGACCTTCAAGTAATTATTGCACCAGAGAGCAACCATCCCTGATGAAGAGAGAGCCGTTCTTTGTTATAAGTAGTATGGTGACTGCATCTTATAAAAAAATGCCGATGAGCCAGACAGCTGAGCAATCATCACGCCAACATCCAAGACGGCTGATAAATATTCAAAGATTAACGACGCGATGACCGACCTTCAAGTAATTATTGCACCAGAGAGCAACCATCCCTGATGAAGAGAGAGCCGTTCTTTGTTATAAGTAGTATGGTGACTGCATCTTATAAAAATGCCGATGAGCCAGACAGCTGAGCAATCATCACGCCAACATCCAAGACGGCTGATAAATATTCAAAGATTAACGACGCGATTACCGACCTTCAAGTAATTATTGCACCAGAGAGCAACCATCCCTGATGAAGAGAGAGCCGTTCTTTGTTATAAGTAGTATGGTGACTGCATCTTATAAAAAAATGCCGATGAGCCAGACAGCTGAGCAATCATCACGCCAACATCCAAGACGGCTGATAAATATTCAAAGATTAACGACGCGATTACCGACCTTCAAGTAATTATTGCACCAGAGAGCAACCATCCCTGATGAAGAGAGAGCCGTTCTTTGTTATAAGTAGTATGGTGACTGCATCTTATAAAAAAATGCCGATGAGCCAGACAGCTGAGCAATCATCACGCCAACATCCAAGACGGCTGATAAATATTCAAAGATTAACGACGCGATTGACCGACCTTCAAGTAATTATTGCACCAGAGAGCAACCATCCCTGATGAAGAGAGAGCCGTTCTTTGTTATAAGTAGTATGGTGACTGCATCTTATAAAAATGCCGATGAGCCAGACAGCTGAGCAATCATCACGCCAACATCCAAGACGGCTGATAAATATTCAAAGATTAACGACGCGATTACCGACCTTCAAGTAATTATTGCACCAGAGAGCAACCATCCCTGATGAAGAGAGAGCCGTTCTTTGTTATAAGTAGTATGGTGACTGCATCTTATAAAAAAATGCCGATGAGCCAGACAGCTGAGCAATCATCACGCCAACATCCAAGACGGCTGATAAATATTCAAAGATTAACGACGCGATTACCGACCTTCAAGTAATTATTGCACCAGAGAGCAACCATCCCTGATGAAGAGAGAGCCGTTCTTTGTTATAAGTAGTATGGTGACTGCATCTTATAAAAAAATGCCGATGAGCCAGACAGCTGAGCAATCATCACGCCAACATCCAAGACGGCTGATAAATATTCAAAGATTAACGACGCGATTACCGACCTTCAAGTAATTATTGCACCAGAGAGCAACCATCCCTGATGAAGAGAGAGCCGTTCTTTGTTATAAGTAGTATGGTGACTGCATCTTATAAAAAAATGCCGATGAGCCAGACAGCTGAGCAATCATCACGCCAACATCCAAGACGGCTGATAAATATTCAAAGATTAACGACGCGATGACCGACCTTCAAGTAATTATTGCACCAGAGAGCAACCATCCCTGATGAAGAGAGAGCCGTTCTTTGTTATAAGTAGTATGGTGACTGCATCTTATAAAAAAATGCCGATGAGCCAGACAGCTGAGCAATCATCACGCCAACATCCAAGACGGCTGATAAATATTCAAAGATTAACGACGCGATTACCGACCTTCAAGTAATTATTGCACCAGAGAGCAACCATCCCTGATGAAGAGAGAGCCGTTCTTTGTTATAAGTAGTATGGTGACTGCATCTTATAAAAATGCCGATGAGCCAGACAGCTGAGCAATCATCACGCCAACATCCAAGACGGCTGATAAATATTCAAAGATTAACGACGCGATTACCGACCTTCAAGTAATTATTGCACCAGAGAGCAACCATCCCTGATGAAGAGAGAGCCGTTCTTTGTTATAAGTAGTATGGTGACTGCATCTTATAAAAAAATGCCGATGAGCCAGACAGCTGAGCAATCATCACGCCAACATCCAAGACGGCTGATAAATATTCAAAGATTAACGACGCGATTACCGACCTTCAAGTAATTATTGCACCAGAGAGCAACCATCCCTGATGAAGAGAGAGCCGTTCTTTGTTATAAGTAGTATGGTGACTGCATCTTATAAAAAAATGCCGATGAGCCAGACAGCTGAGCAATCATCACGCCAACATCCAAGACGGCTGATAAATATTCAAAGATTAACGACGCGATGACCGACCTTCAAGTAATTATTGCACCAGAGAGCAACCATCCCTGATGAAGAGAGAGCCGTTCTTTGTTATAAGTAGTATGGTGACTGCATCTTATAAAAAATGCCGATGAGCCAGACAGCTGAGCAATCATCACGCCAACATCCAAGACGGCTGATAGATATTCAAAGATTAACGACGCGATTACCGACCTTCAAGTAATTATTGCACCAGAGAGCAACCATCCCTGATGAAGAGAGAGCCGTTCTTTGTTATAAGTAGTATGGTGACTGCATCTTATAAAAAAATGCCGATGAGCCAGACAGCTGAGCAATCATCACGCCAACATCCAAGACGGCTGATAAATATTCAAAGATTAACGACGCGATTACCGACCTTCAAGTAATTATTGCACCAGAGAGCAACCATCCCTGATGAAGAGAGAGCCGTTCTTTGTTATAAGTAGTATGGTGACTGCATCTTATAAAAAAATGCCGATGAGCCAGACAGCTGAGCAATCATCACGCCAACATCCAAGACGGCTGATAAATATTCAAAGATTAACGACGCGATGACCGACCTTCAAGTAATTATTGCACCAGAGAGCAACCATCCCTGATGAAGAGAGAGCCGTTCTTTGTTATAAGTAGTATGGTGACTGCATCTTATAAAAAAATGCCGATGAGCCAGACAGCTGAGCAATCATCACGCCAACATCCAAGACGGCTGATAAATATTCAAAGATTAACGACGCGATTACCGACCTTCAAGTAATTATTGCACCAGAGAGCAACCATCCCTGATGAAGAGAGAGCCGTTCTTTGTTATAAGTAGTATGGTGACTGCATCTTATAAAAAAATGCCGATGAGCCAGATAGCTGAGCAATCATCACGCCAACATCCAAGACGGCTGATAAATATTCAAAGATTAACGACGCGATTACCGACCTTCAAGTAATTATTGCACCAGAGAGCAACCATCCCTGATGAAGAGAGAGCCGTTCTTTGTTATAAGTAGTATGGTGACTGCATCTTATAAAAAAATGCCGATGAGCCAGACAGCTGAGCAATCATCACGCCAACATCCAAGACGGCTGATAAATATTCAAAGATTAACGACGCGATTACCGACCTTCAAGTAATTATTGCACCAGAGAGCAACCATCCCTGATGAAGAGAGAGCCGTTCTTTGTTATAAGTAGTATGGTGACTGCATCTTATAAAAAAATGCCGATGAGCCAGACAGCTGAGCAATCATCACGCCAACATCCAAGACGGCTGATAAATATTCAAAGATTAACGACGCGATTACCGACCTTCAAGTAATTATTGCACCAGAGAGCAACCATCCCTGATGAAGAGAGAGCCGTTCTTTGTTATAAGTAGTATGGTGACTGCATCTTATAAAAATGCCGATGAGCCAGACAGCTGAGCAATCATCACGCCAACATCCAAGACGGCTGATAGATATTCAAAGATTAACGACGCGATTACCGACCTTCAAGTAATTATTGCACCAGAGAGCAACCATCCCTGATGAAGAGAGAGCCGTTCTTTGTTATAAGTAGTATGGTGACTGCATCTTATAAAAATGCCGATGAGCCAGACAGCTGAGCAATCATCACGCCAACATCCAAGACGGCTGATAAATATTCAAAGATTAACGACGCGATGACCGACCTTCAAGTAATTATTGCACCAGAGAGCAACCATCCCTGATGAAGAGAGAGCCGTTCTTTGTTATAAGTAGTATGGTGACTGCATCTTATAAAAATGCCGATGAGCCAGACAGCTGAGCAATCATCACGCCAACATCCAAGACGGCTGATAGATATTCAAAGATTAACGACGCGATTACCGACCTTCAAGTAATTATTGCACCAGAGAGCAACCATCCCTGATGAAGAGAGAGCCGTTCTTTGTTATAAGTAGTATGGTGACTGCATCTTATAAAAAAATGCCGATGAGCCAGACAGCTGAGCAATCATCACGCCAACATCCAAGACGGCTGATAAATATTCAAAGATTAACGACGCGATTACCGACCTTCAAGTAATTATTGCACCAGAGAGCAACCATCCCTGATGAAGAGAGAGCCGTCCTTTGTTATAAGTAGTATGGTGACTGCATCTTATAAAAAAATGCCGATGAGCCAGACAGCTGAGCAATCATCACGCCAACATCCAAGACGGCTGATAAATATTCAAAGATTAACGACGCGATTACCGACCTTCAAGTAATTATTGCACCAGAGAGCAACCATCCCTGATGAAGAGAGAGCCGTTCTTTGTTATAAGTAGTATGGTGACTGCATCTTATAAAAAAATGCCGATGAGCCAGACAGCTGAGCAATCATCACGCCAACATCCAAGACGGCTGATAAATATTCAAAGATTAACGACGCGATGACCGACCTTCAAGTAATTATTGCACCAGAGAGCAACCATCCCTGATGAAGAGAGCCGTTCTTTGTTATAAGTAGTATGGTGACTGCATCTTATAAAAATGCCGATGAGCCAGACAGCTGAGCAATCATCACGCCAACATCCAAGACGGCTGATAAATATTCAAAGATTAACGACGCGATTACCGACCTTCAAGTAATTATTGCACCAGAGAGCAACCATCCCTGATGAAGAGAGTCGTTCTTTGTTATAAGTAGTATGGTGACTGCATCTTATAAAAAAATGCCGATGAGCCAGACAGCTGAGCAATCATCACGCCAACATCCAAGACGGCTGATAAATATTCAAAGATTAACGACGCGATTACCGACCTTCAAGTAATTATTGCACCAGAGAGCAACCATCCCTGATGAAGAGAGAGCCGTTCTTTGTTATAAGTAGTATGGTGACTGCATCTTATAAAAAAATGCCGATGAGCCAGACAGCTGAGCAATCATCACGCCAACATCCAAGACGGCTGATAAATATTCAAAGATTAACGACGCGATGACCGACCTTCAAGTAATTATTGCACCAGAGAGCAACCATCCCTGATGAAGAGAGAGCCGTCCTTTGTTATAAGTAGTATGGTGACTGCATCTTATAAAAATGCCGATGAGCCAGACAGCTGAGCAATCATCACGCCAACATCCAAGACGGCTGATAGATATTCAAAGATTAACGACGCGATTACCGACCTTCAAGTAATTATTGCACCAGAGAGCAACCATCCCTGATGAAGAGAGAGCCGTTCTTTGTTATAAGTAGTATGGTGACTGCATCTTATAAAAATGCCGATGAGCCAGACAGCTGAGCAATCATCACGCCAACATCCAAGACGGCTGATAAATATTCAAAGATTAACGACGCGATTACCGACCTTCAAGTAATTATTGCACCAGAGAGCAACCATCCCTGATGAAGAGAGAGCCGTTCTTTTGTTATAAGTAGTATGGTGACTGCATCTTATAAAAAAATGCCGATGAGCCAGACAGCTGAGCAATCATCACGCCAACATCCAAGACGGCTGATAAATATTCAAAGATTAACGACGCGATTACCGACCTTCAAGTAATTATTGCACCAGAGAGCAACCATCCCTGATGAAGAGAGAGCCGTTCTTTGTTATAAGTAGTATGGTGACTGCATCTTATAAAAAAATGCCGATGAGCCAGACAGCTGAGCAATCATCACGCCAACATCCAAGACGGCTGATAAATATTCAAAGATTAACGACGCGATTACCGACCTTCAAGTAATTATTGCACCAGAGAGCAACCATCCCTGATGAAGAGAGAGCCGTTCTTTGTTATAAGTAGTATGGTGACTGCATCTTATAAAAATGCCGATGAGCCAGACAGCTGAGCAATCATCACGCCAACATCCAAGACGGCTGATAAATATTCAAAGATTAACGACGCGATTACCGACCTTCAAGTAATTATTGCACCAGAGAGCAACCATCCCTGATGAAGAGAGAGCCGTTCTTTGTTATAAGTAGTATGGTGACTGCATCTTATAAAAAAATGCCGATGAGCCAGACAGCTGAGCAATCATCACGCCAACATCCAAGACGGCTGATAGATATTCAAAGATTAACGACGCGATTACCGACCTTCAAGTAATTATTGCACCAGAGAGCAACCATCCCTGATGAAGAGAGTCGTTCTTTGTTATAAGTAGTATGGTGACTGCATCTTATAAAAAAATGCCGATGAGCCAGACAGCTGAGCAATCATCACGCCAACATCCAAGACGGCTGATAAATATTCAAAGATTAACGACGCGATTAATGACCTTCAAGTAATTATTGCACCAGAGAGCATCCATCCCTGATGAAGAGAGTCGTTCTTTGTTATAAGTAGTATGGTGACTGCATCTTATAAAAAAATGCCGATGAGCCAGACAGCTGAGCAATCATCACGCCAACATCCAAGACGGCTGATAAATATTCAAAGATTAACGACGCGATTACCGACCTTCAAGTAATTATTGCACCAGAGAGCAACCATCCCTGATGAAGAGAGAGCCGTTCTTTGTTATAAGTAGTATGGTGACTGCATCTTATAAAAAAATGCCGATGAGCCAGACAGCTGAGCAATCATCACGCCAACATCCAAGACGGCTGATAAATATTCAAAGATTAACGACGCGATTACCGACCTTCAAGTAATTATTGCACCAGAGAGCAACCATCCCTGATGAAGAGAGAGCCGTTCTTTGTTATAAGTAGTATGGTGACTGCATCTTATAAAAAAATGCCGATGAGCCAGACAGCTGAGCAATCATCACGCCAACATCCAAGACGGCTGATAAATATTCAAAGATTAACGACGCGATGACCGACCTTCAAGTAATTATTGCACCAGAGAGCAACCATCCCTGATGAAGAGAGAGCCGTTCTTTGTTATAAGTAGTATGGTGACTGCATCTTATAAAAAAATGCCGATGAGCCAGACAGCTGAGCAATCATCACGCCAACATCCAAGACGGCTGATAAATATTCAAAGATTAACGACGCGATTACCGACCTTCAAGTAATTATTGCACCAGAGAGCAACCATCCCTGATGAAGAGAGAGCCGTTCTTTGTTATAAGTAGTATGGTGACTGCATCTTATAAAAAAATGCCGATGAGCCAGACAGCTGAGCAATCATCACGCCAACATCCAAGACGGCTGATAAATATTCAAAGATTAACGACGCGATTACCGACCTTCAAGTAATTATTGCACCAGAGAGCAACCATCCCTGATGAAGAGAGAGCCGTTCTTTGTTATAAGTAGTATGGTGACTGCATCTTATAAAAAAATGCCGATGAGCCAGACAGCTGAGCAATCATCACGCCAACATCCAAGACGGCTGATAAATATTCAAAGATTAACGACGCGATTACCGACCTTCAAGTAATTATTGCACCAGAGAGCAACCATCCCTGATGAAGAGAGAGCCGTTCTTTGTTATAAGTAGTATGGTGACTGCATCTTATAAAAAAATGCCGATGAGCCAGACAGCTGAGCAATCATCACGCCAACATCCAAGACGGCTGATAAATATTCAAAGATTAACGACGCGATTACCGACCTTCAAGTAATTATTGCACCAGAGAGCAACCATCCCTGATGAAGAGAGAGCCGTTCTTTGTTATAAGTAGTATGGTGACTGCATCTTATAAAAAAATGCCGATGAGCCAGACAGCTGAGCAATCATCACGCCAACATCCAAGACGGCTGATAAATATTCAAAGATTAACGACGCGATTACCGACCTTCAAGTAATTATTGCACCAGAGAGCAACCATCCCTGATGAAGAGAGAGCCGTTCTTTGTTATAAGTAGTATGGTGACTGCATCTTATAAAAAAATGCCGATGAGCCAGACAGCTGAGCAATCATCACGCCAACATCCAAGACGGCTGATAAATATTCAAAGATTAACGACGCGATTACCGACCTTCAAGTAATTATTGCACCAGAGAGCAACCATCCCTGATGAAGAGAGAGCCGTTCTTTGTTATAAGTAGTATGGTGACTGCATCTTATAAAAAAATGCCGATGAGCCAGACAGCTGAGCAATCATCACGCCAACATCCAAGACGGCTGATAAATATTCAAAGATTAACGACGCGATTACCGACCTTCAAGTAATTATTGCACCAGAGAGCAACCATCCCTGATGAAGAGAGAGCCGTTCTTTGTTATAAGTAGTATGGTGACTGCATCTTATAAAAAAATGCCGATGAGCCAGACAGCTGAGCAATCATCACGCCAACATCCAAGACGGCTGATAAATATTCAAAGATTAACGACGCGATGACCGACCTTCAAGTAATTATTGCACCAGAGAGCAACCATCCCTGATGAAGAGAGAGCCGTTCTTTGTTATAAGTAGTATGGTGACTGCATCTTATAAAAAAATGCCGATGAGCCAGACAGCTGAGCAATCATCACGCCAACATCCAAGACGGCTGATAAATATTCAAAGATTAACGACGCGATGACCGACCTTCAAGTAATTATTGCACCAGAGAGCAACCATCCCTGATGAAGAGAGAGCCGTTCTTTGTTATAAGTAGTATGGTGACTGCATCTTATAAAAAAATGCCGATGAGCCAGACAGCTGAGCAATCATCACGCCAACATCCAAGACGGCTGATAAATATTCAAAGATTAACGACGCGATTACCGACCTTCAAGTAATTATTGCACCAGAGAGCAACCATCCCTGATGAAGAGAGAGCCGTTCTTTGTTATAAGTAGTATGGTGACTGCATCTTATAAAAAAATGCCGATGAGCCAGACAGCTGAGCAATCATCACGCCAACATCCAAGACGGCTGATAAATATTCAAAGATTAACGACGCGATGACCGACCTTCAAGTAATTATTGCACCAGAGAGCAACCATCCCTGATGAAGAGAGCCGTTCTTTGTTATAAGTAGTATGGTGACTGCATCTTATAAAAAAATGCCGATGAGCCAGACAGCTGAGCAATCATCACGCCAACATCCAAGACGGCTGATAGATATTCAAAGATTAACGACGCGATTACCGACCTTCAAGTAATTATTGCACCAGAGAGCAACCATCCCTGATGAAGAGAGAGCCGTTCTTTGTTATAAGTAGTATGGTGACTGCATCTTATAAAAAAATGCCGATGAGCCAGACAGCTGAGCAATCATCACGCCAACATCCAAGACGGCTGATAGATATTCAAAGATTAACGACGCGATTACCGACCTTCAAGTAATTATTGCACCAGAGAGCAACCATCCCTGATGAAGAGAGAGCCGTTCTTTGTTATAAGTAGTATGGTGACTGCATCTTATAAAAAAATGCCGATGAGCCAGACAGCTGAGCAATCATCACGCCAACATCCAAGACGGCTGATAAATATTCAAAGATTAACGACGCGATTACCGACCTTCAAGTAATTATTGCACCAGAGAGCAACCATCCCTGATGAAGAGAGCCGTTCTTTGTTATAAGTAGTATGGTGACTGCATCTTATAAAAAAATGCCGATGAGCCAGACAGCTGAGCAATCATCACGCCAACATCCAAGACGGCTGATAAATATTCAAAGATTAACGACGCGATTACCGACCTTCAAGTAATTATTGCACCAGAGAGCAACCATCCCTGATGAAGAGAGAGCCGTTCTTTGTTATAAGTAGTATGGTGACTGCATCTTATAAAAATGCCGATGAGCCAGACAGCTGAGCAATCATCACGCCAACATCCAAGACGGCTGATAGATATTCAAAGATTAACGACGCGATGACCGACCTTCAAGTAATTATTGCACCAGAGAGCAACCATCCCTGATGAAGAGAGAGCCGTTCTTTGTTATAAGTAGTATGGTGACTGCATCTTATAAAAAAATGCCGATGAGCCAGACAGCTGAGCAATCATCACGCCAACATCCAAGACGGCTGATAAATATTCAAAGATTAACGACGCGATTACCGACCTTCAAGTAATTATTGCACCAGAGAGCAACCATCCCTGATGAAGAGAGAGCCGTCCTTTGTTATAAGTAGTATGGTGACTGCATCTTATAAAAAAATGCCGATGAGCCAGACAGCTGAGCAATCATCACGCCAACATCCAAGACGGCTGATAAATATTCAAAGATTAACGACGCGATTACCGACCTTCAAGTAATTATTGCACCAGAGAGCAACCATCCCTGATGAAGAGAGAGCCGTTCTTTGTTATAAGTAGTATGGTGACTGCATCTTATAAAAATGCCGATGAGCCAGATAGCTGAGCAATCATCACGCCAACATCCAAGACGGCTGATAAATATTCAAAGATTAACGACGCGATTACCGACCTTCAAGTAATTATTGCACCAGAGAGCAACCATCCCTGATGAAGAGAGAGCCGTCCTTTGTTATAAGTAGTATGGTGACTGCATCTTATAAAAAAATGCCGATGAGCCAGACAGCTGAGCAATCATCACGCCAACATCCAAGACGGCTGATAAATATTCAAAGATTAACGACGCGATTACCGACCTTCAAGTAATTATTGCACCAGAGAGCAACCATCCCTGATGAAGAGAGAGCCGTTCTTTGTTATAAGTAGTATGGTGACTGCATCTTATAAAAATGCCGATGAGCCAGACAGCTGAGCAATCATCACGCCAACATCCAAGACGGCTGATAAATATTCAAAGATTAACGACGCGATGACCGACCTTCAAGTAATTATTGCACCAGAGAGCAACCATCCCTGATGAAGAGAGCCGTTCTTTGTTATAAGTAGTATGGTGACTGCATCTTATAAAAAAATGCCGATGAGCCAGACAGCTGAGCAATCATCACGCCAACATCCAAGACGGCTGATAAATATTCAAAGATTAACGACGCGATGACCGACCTTCAAGTAATTATTGCACCAGAGAGCAACCATCCCTGATGAAGAGAGAGCCGTTCTTTGTTATAAGTAGTATGGTGACTGCATCTTATAAAAAAATGCCGATGAGCCAGACAGCTGAGCAATCATCACGCCAACATCCAAGACGGCTGATAAATATTCAAAGATTAACGACGCGATTACCGACCTTCAAGTAATTATTGCACCAGAGAGCAACCATCCCTGATGAAGAGAGAGCCGTTCTTTGTTATAAGTAGTATGGTGACTGCATCTTATAAAAAAATGCCGATGAGCCAGACAGCTGAGCAATCATCACGCCAACATCCAAGACGGCTGATAAATATTCAAAGATTAACGACGCGATGACCGACCTTCAAGTAATTATTGCACCAGAGAGCAACCATCCCTGATGAAGAGAGCCGTTCTTTGTTATAAGTAGTATGGTGACTGCATCTTATAAAAATGCCGATGAGCCAGACAGCTGAGCAATCATCACGCCAACATCCAAGACGGCTGATAAATATTCAAAGATTAACGACGCGATTACCGACCTTCAAGTAATTATTGCACCAGAGAGCAACCATCCCTGATGAAGAGAGAGCCGTTCTTTGTTATAAGTAGTATGGTGACTGCATCTTATAAAAATGCCGATGAGCCAGACAGCTGAGCAATCATCACGCCAACATCCAAGACGGCTGATAGATATTCAAAGATTAACGACGCGATTACCGACCTTCAAGTAATTATTGCACCAGAGAGCAACCATCCCTGATGAAGAGAGAGCCGTTCTTTGTTATAAGTAGTATGGTGACTGCATCTTATAAAAAAATGCCGATGAGCCAGACAGCTGAGCAATCATCACGCCAACATCCAAGACGGCTGATAAATATTCAAAGATTAACGACGCGATTACCGACCTTCAAGTAATTATTGCACCAGAGAGCAACCATCCCTGATGAAGAGAGAGCCGTCCTTTGTTATAAGTAGTATGGTGACTGCATCTTATAAAAAAATGCCGATGAGCCAGACAGCTGAGCAATCATCACGCCAACATCCAAGACGGCTGATAAATATTCAAAGATTAACGACGCGATTACCGACCTTCAAGTAATTATTGCACCAGAGAGCAACCATCCCTGATGAAGAGAGAGCCGTCCTTTGTTATAAGTAGTATGGTGACTGCATCTTATAAAAAAATGCCGATGAGCCAGACAGCTGAGCAATCATCACGCCAACATCCAAGACGGCTGATAAATATTCAAAGAGATTAACGACGCGATTACCGACCTTCAAGTAATTATTGCACCAGAGAGCAACCATCCCTGATGAAGAGAGAGCCGTTCTTTGTTATAAGTAGTATGGTGACTGCATCTTATAAAAAATGCCGATGAGCCAGACAGCTGAGCAATCATCACGCCAACATCCAAGACGGCTGATAAATATTCAAAGATTAACGACGCGATTACCGACCTTCAAGTAATTATTGCACCAGAGAGCAACCATCCCTGATGAAGAGAGCCGTTCTTTGTTATAAGTAGTATGGTGACTGCATCTTATAAAAAAATGCCGATGAGCCAGACAGCTGAGCAATCATCACGCCAACATCCAAGACGGCTGATAAATATTCAAAGATTAACGACGCGATTACCGACCTTCAAGTAATTATTGCACCAGAGAGCAACCATCCCTGATGAAGAGAGAGCCGTCCTTTGTTATAAGTAGTATGGTGACTGCATCTTATAAAAATGCCGATGAGCCAGACAGCTGAGCAATCATCACGCCAACATCCAAGACGGCTGATAGATATTCAAAGATTAACGACGCGATTACCGACCTTCAAGTAATTATTGCACCAGAGAGCAACCATCCCTGATGAAGAGAGAGCCGTTCTTTGTTATAAGTAGTATGGTGACTGCATCTTATAAAAAAATGCCGATGAGCCAGACAGCTGAGCAATCATCACGCCAACATCCAAGACGGCTGATAGATATTCAAAGATTAACGACGCGATTACCGACCTTCAAGTAATTATTGCACCAGAGAGCAACCATCCCTGATGAAGAGAGCCGTTCTTTGTTATAAGTAGTATGGTGACTGCATCTTATAAAAAAATGCCGATGAGCCAGACAGCTGAGCAATCATCACGCCAACATCCAAGACGGCTGATAAATATTCAAAGATTAACGACGCGATTACCGACCTTCAAGTAATTATTGCACCAGAGAGCAACCATCCCTGATGAAGAGAGAGCCGTTCTTTGTTATAAGTAGTATGGTGACTGCATCTTATAAAAAAATGCCGATGAGCCAGACAGCTGAGCAATCATCACGCCAACATCCAAGACGGCTGATAAATATTCAAAGATTAACGACGCGATTACCGACCTTCAAGTAATTATTGCACCAGAGAGCAACCATCCCTGATGAAGAGAGAGCCGTTCTTTGTTATAAGTAGTATGGTGACTGCATCTTATAAAAAAATGCCGATGAGCCAGACAGCTGAGCAATCATCACGCCAACATCCAAGACGGCTGATAAATATTCAAAGATTAACGACGCGATTACCGACCTTCAAGTAATTATTGCACCAGAGAGCAACCATCCCTGATGAAGAGAGAGCCGTTCTTTGTTATAAGTAGTATGGTGACTGCATCTTATAAAAAAATGCCGATGAGCCAGACAGCTGAGCAATCATCACGCCAACATCCAAGACGGCTGATAAATATTCAAAGATTAACGACGCGATTACCGACCTTCAAGTAATTATTGCACCAGAGAGCAACCATCCCTGATGAAGAGAGAGCCGTTCTTTGTTATAAGTAGTATGGTGACTGCATCTTATAAAAAAATGCCGATGAGCCAGACAGCTGAGCAATCATCACGCCAACATCCAAGACGGCTGATAAATATTCAAAGATTAACGACGCGATTACCGACCTTCAAGTAATTATTGCACCAGAGAGCAACCATCCCTGATGAAGAGAGAGCCGTTCTTTGTTATAAGTAGTATGGTGACTGCATCTTATAAAAAAATGCCGATGAGCCAGACAGCTGAGCAATCATCACGCCAACATCCAAGACGGCTGATAGATATTCAAAGATTAACGACGCGATTACCGACCTTCAAGTAATTATTGCACCAGAGAGCAACCATCCCTGATGAAGAGAGAGCCGTTCTTTGTTATAAGTAGTATGGTGACTGCATCTTATAAAAAAATGCCGATGAGCCAGACAGCTGAGCAATCATCACGCCAACATCCAAGACGGCTGATAAATATTCAAAGATTAACGACGCGATTACCGACCTTCAAGTAATTATTGCACCAGAGAGCAACCATCCCTGATGAAGAGAGCCGTTCTTTGTTATAAGTAGTATGGTGACTGCATCTTATAAAAAAATGCCGATGAGCCAGACAGCTGAGCAATCATCACGCCAACATCCAAGACGGCTGATAAATATTCAAAGATTAACGACGCGATTACCGACCTTCAAGTAATTATTGCACCAGAGAGCAACCATCCCTGATGAAGAGAGAGCCGTTCTTTGTTATAAGTAGTATGGTGACTGCATCTTATAAAAAAATGCCGATGAGCCAGACAGCTGAGCAATCATCACGCCAACATCCAAGACGGCTGATAAATATTCAAAGATTAACGACGCGATTACCGACCTTCAAGTAATTATTGCACCAGAGAGCAACCATCCCTGATGAAGAGAGAGCCGTTCTTTGTTATAAGTAGTATGGTGACTGCATCTTATAAAAAAATGCCGATGAGCCAGATAGCTGAGCAATCATCACGCCAACATCCAAGACGGCTGATAAATATTCAAAGATTAACGACGCGATGACCGACCTTCAAGTAATTATTGCACCAGAGAGCAACCATCCCTGATGAAGAGAGAGCCGTTCTTTGTTATAAGTAGTATGGTGACTGCATCTTATAAAAAAATGCCGATGAGCCAGACAGCTGAGCAATCATCACGCCAACATCCAAGACGGCTGATAGATATTCAAAGATTAACGACGCGATTACCGACCTTCAAGTAATTATTGCACCAGAGAGCAACCATCCCTGATGAAGAGAGAGCCGTTCTTTGTTATAAGTAGTATGGTGACTGCATCTTATAAAAAAATGCCGATGAGCCAGACAGCTGAGCAATCATCACGCCAACATCCAAGACGGCTGATAAATATTCAAAGATTAACGACGCGATTACCGACCTTCAAGTAATTATTGCACCAGAGAGCAACCATCCCTGATGAAGAGAGAGCCGTTCTTTGTTATAAGTAGTATGGTGACTGCATCTTATAAAAAAATGCCGATGAGCCAGACAGCTGAGCAATCATCACGCCAACATCCAAGACGGCTGATAAATATTCAAAGATTAACGACGCGATTACCGACCTTCAAGTAATTATTGCACCAGAGAGCAACCATCCCTGATGAAGAGAGAGCCGTTCTTTGTTATAAGTAGTATGGTGACTGCATCTTATAAAAAAATGCCGATGAGCCAGACAGCTGAGCAATCATCACGCCAACATCCAAGACGGCTGATAAATATTCAAAGATTAACGACGCGATTACCGACCTTCAAGTAATTATTGCACCAGAGAGCAACCATCCCTGATGAAGAGAGAGCCGTTCTTTGTTATAAGTAGTATGGTGACTGCATCTTATAAAAATGCCGATGAGCCAGACAGCTGAGCAATCATCACGCCAACATCCAAGACGGCTGATAGATATTCAAAGATTAACGACGCGATTACCGACCTTCAAGTAATTATTGCACCAGAGAGCAACCATCCCTGATGAAGAGAGAGCCGTTCTTTGTTATAAGTAGTATGGTGACTGCATCTTATAAAAAAATGCCGATGAGCCAGACAGCTGAGCAATCATCACGCCAACATCCAAGACGGCTGATAAATATTCAAAGATTAACGACGCGATTACCGACCTTCAAGTAATTATTGCACCAGAGAGCAACCATCCCTGATGAAGAGAGAGCCGTCCTTTGTTATAAGTAGTATGGTGACTGCATCTTATAAAAATGCCGATGAGCCAGACAGCTGAGCAATCATCACGCCAACATCCAAGACGGCTGATAAATATTCAAAGATTAACGACGCGATTACCGACCTTCAAGTAATTATTGCACCAGAGAGCAACCATCCCTGATGAAGAGAGCCGTCCTTTGTTATAAGTAGTATGGTGACTGCATCTTATAAAAAAATGCCGATGAGCCAGACAGCTGAGCAATCATCACGCCAACATCCAAGACGGCTGATAAATATTCAAAGATTAACGACGCGATTACCGACCTTCAAGTAATTATTGCACCAGAGAGCAACCATCCCTGATGA
>WEDG01001189.1:0-15784 GCA_017591395.1 Schistocephalus solidus | reverse complement strand
TCTGGTGACGGTATATGGCCCTGACCAGTCAATTACTAACTTACTCGGTAATCCCAGGGGAGTCGCATGTTCCCTGAGCCACACAACATCACTGACATCATATGGACACCCATGTGCCAGCCTGTCGTAGTGTTCCTTTTGGTGCCTCTGGGCTCCTTGTAAGTGTATCCGTGCTTCCTCAGTGGCTATACGCATTTTCTTGTGGATTGCAGCGACGTAAGAACCAATCGGTATTTGATTATTCTCAAGAGGTACCTGTAGATCCTCTGGTATTCGCATTTCACGACCACAGGTGAGTGCGAAAGGCGTCTGCTGTGTCGACGAGTGAATCGTGGAGCGGTATGCGAGCATGCATGCTGGCAACGTATCATCTCACGTGAAGGGAGCCTGACGATCTACAAAAAGCCTTTAGTAACCCAACTAGCGTCCTATTCGTCCGCTCCACTTGACCGTTACCTTGCGGATGGTAAGCCGTGGTGCGCGTCTTATTGACCTTTAAGTATTTACACAGAATGTGAAGAACCGCGTTTTCAAACGAGGACCCTCGATCTCGTTCTGGTAGGCCCCATCTACATACCCAATTGTTAAAGATGGCCTGGGCAACAGTTTCAGCCGACATGTTGGGAAGGGGTTCCGCTTCAGCCATTTTGGTAAAAGAAATCAACCATCACTAGAATATATCGGTTGCCCCGAACTGATGGCGGTAGTGGTCCAACTATGTCAACGCCCACACGTTCGTTGGGGTATCCCGTCAGAATAGGCTGAAGAGCAGCCCTATTCAGCTGTCATGGCGGTTTGATCTGATTGCACAGGGGTGCAATACGGAATAAAAGTTCCACACTGACCGCTTCAAGTTAAGCCAGTAGTATCGGCGCCTAAGGACCCACTCAGTCTTATGGAT
This sequence comes from Schistocephalus solidus, assembly GCA_017591395.1. Lineage (NCBI taxonomy): Eukaryota > Metazoa > Platyhelminthes > Cestoda > Diphyllobothriidea > Diphyllobothriidae > Schistocephalus > Schistocephalus solidus. The sequence goes on along the minus strand of WEDG01001189.1, from coordinate 14,883 downwards.
GCCCACGCCCCAACTGTGTGTAAATTCTATTAAGAACCTCGTCTACCATGGATAAGGGTAAAAGAATACGTCGCGGGTATTGTGCACCATCCCGATAGAACAAAACGTCATTATCCATAAAGAGTTTGTCCCAAACCATGTGCAAGTAACGCGTCTCATATCTATGGCCTCTCAGTTTAACTGCACTAAGTGGTCGAGAGCCACTTAACTTCCTATGATATATCGGGCCAATATGAGGATCCCCTTGCTGAACTTGCGCCCAAAGACGGCTTTGGTCGTCTTGTAGTGACACGGTACTAATGTTAATGTCTGTACATGATGGACATTCGCCGTGGGGACGGTAGGGCTTCCGAGAGAGACCATCAGCATTATTGTGCTGACGTCCTGGACGGTATATGCACTCGAACTCATACCACCTAGCGACCTGTCCTTCGGCGTTCTTAAAGTTCTGCAACCATGTCAGAGAGCTATGATCCGTGCGCACGATGAAAGGCCGGTATTGGAGGTATTGCCGATATTCCTCCAAGAAGTGGCTGAGTGCGAGCATCTCCCTTCTGGTCACACAGTAACGGCGTTCTGCCTTTGTCAGGGATCGGCTTAGATACTGAATGACGCCTTCTGTACCATCTGGTTGTTGTTGGGAGAGGACGGCGCCTATGGCAGTGTCACTAGCATCGGTATCTAGAATTAATTTCCTGGCGTCATTGCTAATGTCAGGAAAAACTAAAAAAGGAGTGGTGCACAACTTATCCTTCAACGTCTGGAAGCTACTAGTACAACCAGCAGTCCACTTAAATTGTACTTCTTTCTGGGTCAGCTTGTGAAGCGGACCAGCTATGTGAGCATAGTCTTTGATAAATCTTCTATAGTAAGAAGCCAATCCTAGAAACTGTGGACTTCAGTTACGTTTATAGGGGTGGGCCACTCACGGATTTGCCTAACTTTATCCTCGTCCGTTTCTATGCCTTAGGCCGAGACTTCATGCCCTAAAAACTTGACACGAGGTCTAATAAAAACACATTTACAGGGCTCAAGGTTGAGACCAGCCTGTCGGAGACTAGTAAACATGGCACGGACATTGCCAATATGACTGTCAAAATCCTTACCAAGAACAATTATGTCATCCATATAAACTAGGCATGACTTGGGAATGAGTTGAGCAAGGACTTGATTCATTCGCCGTTGAAAAAGTACTTGGAGAATTAGCTAGGCCAAAAAGGCATTGTCTCAAACTCATAAAGACCCGAGGGGACTGCGAAAGCAGTCTTCTCTCTCAACGGGTCGCACTTCTACTCTGCCAGTAACCGGCTGCTAGATCTAGAGTAGAGAATACCTGATTACCCGAAAGGGCATCTAGGGTTGTATCAATCCTGGGCAGAGGGAAAGAATCCTTAGTTGTAACTACATTTAATTTGTGATAGTCAACGCATAACCGCATAGTGCCATCCTTCTTCATAACTAACCCGACCGGATACGACCAAGGTGAATTAGACGGCCTAATAATTTTGCGGTCTAACATATCATCGATCATTGCCTTTAACTGTGTCTGGTAGAACACGAGTAATCGCCTAGGAGGAATCTTAGTGGGCCGATTCACACCTGTATCGATCTCATGCTGAGCCACATTAGTACGTCCGAGTGAACGGCCGTCCCAATCGAAGATATCTTTAAACTCCTCTATCAAACTACATAACTTAGACGAGCTATCCTTGTCAAGAGTAGGGGGCACTAAATTATTAACCTCTTCTAACTTAAATGCATTAACTAGATGTTGACTATCCGGTACCTCGGTCCTGAAGGGCACCTCAGTATCACCGACATGGAGGGTGTTAGCGTTAAAATCTAAGGAGCATTTAAATGCATGAAGAAAGTCAGTACCTAATATACAGTCCCAGGCAATGTCAGGACAGACAACAAAGGTATGACTAAAAATAACGTGACCTTTTTCCAAATTAAGCTCTATCATGCCTTTATGTTGCAAAGTGGCTCCGTTTGCCGTCTTCAGGCTGACCTTAGGTTTTGTGTAATACTTCACTCTAGCCTGAAGTTGAAGGAAAAAGTTCTGCCTAATGATGGAGCAGCCGGCTCCTGAATCAACAAAGCATGTCAACTTTGTATTTCCTATGGTTGCGTCTATAGCAGGCTAGTGTGGCATGTAACCTCTGTTTGCAATAAGCATATCAGATATAAATATGCACTTACCAAGCGCTTCTTCCTCACCTGAGGTGATCGCATGAACACCTGGGGAAGGTGGAGGGCGGGTCTGACGACCACGTTGTTGCCTCCAGTTCCCCCGTCGAGGAGACTGTAGAGAGCCTCGCCAAGGAGAGGTCGGCTGTGGAGGGCCGAGCCAAGGAGTTTGGGGTTGTGGAGAGCTACACCAAGGAGGAGTGGGCTGAGGAGGGTCCCACTGCCATTGAGCCATTTGTGTGCCGATATCGTGGCTCTGTCGCTGTCCCATGGCGAAGACCTTGACTGGAGAGTCCTGTATGGCGGCAGGAGCTTGATGACACCCAAATGCTGATGGGGAGGAGACTTGAACCAAGGGACAGGTCATATAAATGGCCTCCTCTCGCCGAGAAATATCGAGGGCAACCTTGATGCTGCTGGGAGGTCACGGAGGAATTGGCACCTGATCTCAGGGAGAGAGATCCCGTCGACGAAGTTATTCAAATTCTGGCCCCGAGCTCGGTGAAGGACTCGTTTGGGTAGTCTTGACGGGCCAGGACTCGAAGATGTCGCTAGAAGTCTACGACAGACTCGCCCGCGTGTTGTCGGCGACTTTTGAGGGCGGCACGGGCAACCAAACGCATCAACGACCGTCCGAATTCGCGCCGCAGATGCTCGAAGATGGTCGCGGGCGTGAGCGACGCTGTAAGGTTGGCAGCCCTGGCCACAGTGTACACTTCGTTATTAAGCCGTCCCAGGATGGTGGATGGGCGGGCCCCTTCGTCTACGGCCTCCAGTTAAACTTTCCTGCGATCCTCCCACAAGTCATAATTGTCATACACCGTAAGCTTATCCGGCTAAGGTTGACGGCCTCCAGAGCTTGAAACTTGTTCCATCGCCTGGACTAGCCTAGTTATCAAATCGTCGGACATTTATAATCCCACCGCTGCCACCAAAATGTAATGGGCCCGTATTAGCTGCGCAACGAATCCAAATAAAGGACGCCCAAATAAGAACAAGACAGTTGGCAAGGTGAAGAGTTTAGGGATTATTTAAAAACTAGGAGTTGGTATTCTATTGGGGGCTTGGTCCTGCGAGGATCCTTTGGTGGGGATTGGCTGTCCTGGGATAGATCTTTGGGAGGTCCGTAGGAAAGAGAATGTTGATGGCTGGAGAAGCGTCAGAGAGCGGTCTCCGGTCCAAAGTGATGAGCCCTCAGTTCTCCTCGGTATTTATGTCGTGTTCTCCAGACGATTTGATAGGGTTTAACATAGAATAGACCAAATGGGTAGGCCTAAATCATACATTGTAGATCGAAAAGAGCCGCCAATAGGATTATCAATACAGTTTTTATAGACTTCCGGGCTTGATTGGTAGTTACGATGTTTTACAGGTAGGAAAATATAGACCTCCCGACCTTTTCCAGGGACCAATAGCATTAAACGATTAAAAAGTGACACAAGCTAATAAGACTAGAGAATCAACATGAAACCTTGGGCATGCTAGCCAATGGGAGCGTCAGTTTCTGGCGCTAGTAATCTGCTAGAAATCTGAGCTACTAGCAAAAATTGAGAAACTTTGATTCCATCTTTACATTGCCCCTCCTCTGTAAAGTTTGTCGCTGTCCTCAGCGAGCTCAATGTCATCCCGCAAACGTAAGGGGTCCCTCGAATTTTTAAGGTTATAAGGCATTACGGCTTTTCTTCTCCACCTTTGGGTGGGAATTTCAACCCATCTCTTGAACCCCTCATGATCAACATAACGCACTGCATCGCCTGGGTGTACTGCTGTGTGGTTATCTTACACTGGCCTGCCCCCCAGTTTAAGTCGATAAAAGTGAACCATGAATTCGGATGTGAAATGTCGATTTTGATCTTGAATGACGCTGGTCGTATCAAAGTGCATTCTAGTGACGGTATATGGCCCTGACCAGTCCATTACTAACTTTATCGGTAACCCTTTAGGAGTCAAATGTTCCCTGAGCCACACAACATCACCGACATCATACGGGCACCCATGGGCCAGCCTGTCATAGTGTTCCTTTTGGTGCCTCTGGGCTCCTTGTAAGTGTATTCGGGCTTCCTCGGCGGCTATACGCATCTTCTTATAGAGTGCAGCAGCATAAGAACCAACCGGTATTTGATTATTCTCAAGAGGTACCTGGAGATCATCTGGTATTCGCATTTAAAGGCCATAGGTAAGTGCGAAAGGCGTCTGATTGGTCGACGAGTGAATCGTCGTGCGGTATGCAAGCATGCCTGCTGGCAACGCATCATCCCACGTGAAGGGAGCCTGACGATCTACGAAAGCCTTTAGTAACCCAACTAGCGCCCTATTCGTCCGCTCAACTTGACCGTTACCTTGCGGATGGTAAGCCATGGTGCAAGTCTTATTGGCCTTTAAAGTATTTACACAGAATTGATGTACCTCGTTTTCAACCGAAGACCCTCAATCCGAATGGATCTGTTCTCGCGCGCCCCATCTACATACCCAATTGTTAATGATGGCCTGGTCAACAGGTACAGCCGACATGTTGGGCAGGGGTCCCGCTTCAAACATTTTGGTAAAGAAGTCAACCATCACTAGAGTAAATCGGTTGCCCCGAACTGATGGCGGTAATGGTCCAACTAAGTCAAAGCCCACGCGTTTGTTGGGGGTATTCCGTCAAAATTGGCTGAAGTGTATCCCATTTCAACTGTCATAGCAGTTTGATCTGATTGCACAGGGTACAATACCGAATAAAGTTCCACACCGACCGCTTCAATTTAGGCCAGTATTATCGGTGCCTAGGGGCCCACTTTGTCTTATGGATGCCCACGTTCCCCAACTGTGTGTGAATTATATTAAGAACATCACCTACTATGGATAATGGTAGGCGGATACGTCGGGGATATTGTTCGCCATCCCGATAGAACAAAACGTCATTATCTTTAAAGAGTTTGTTTTCCATCTTGTGCAGGCAACGTGTCTCATAGCTGCGGCCTCTCAGTTTAACTGCACTAAGTGGTCGAGAACCACTTAACTTCCAATGGTATATTAGGCCAATATGAGGGCCCTCTTGCTGAGCTTGCGCTCAAAGACGTGGTCGTCTTGTAGTGACAAGGTACTAATGTAAATGTCTGTACATTATGGAAATTTGCCGTGGGGACGGTAAGACTTCTGAGAGAGGGCATCGACATTATTGTGCTGACTTCCTGGGCGGTATAGGAACACATACGCATATGCGGCTAGTCTCTCTTACCACCTAGCAACCTGTTCTTCAGCATTCTTAAAGTTCTGCAACCAGGTCAGAGATCTGTGATCCGCACACACAATGAAAGCCAGTTTTGGAGGTATGGCTGGCATTCTTCCACAAAAAGTGTGAGTGCTAGCATCTATCTTCTAGTCACGCAGTAACGGCCTTCTGCCTTCGTCAAAGATCAGCTAAGATACTGAATAACACCCTCTGTACCGTCTGGTTTTTGCTGGGAGAGGATGGCACCTACGGCAGTGTCACTAGCATCGGTATCTCGAACAAATTTCCCTACCGTCATTGCTTATGTCAGGAAAAACAAAAATGGGAGTGGTGCACAACTTTTACTTCAATGTCTGGAAGCTTCTCGTACAGACAGCAGTCTACGTAAATTTTACCATTTTCTGGGTCAACTTGTGAATCGGGCCGGCTACGTGAGCATAGTCTTTGATAAATCTTCTATAGTAAGAAGCCAGTCCTAAAAAACCGTGGACTTCAGTTACGTCCGTAGAGGTGGACCACTCATGGATTTGCCTCACTTTCTCCTCGTCCGTTTCTATGCCAGAGGCAGAGAATACATGCCCTAAAAACTTGATCGGAGGTCTTATAAAAACACACTAACAGGGCTTAAGAGTAAGACCAGCCAGTTGGAGATTGACAAACACGGCTCGGACACTGTAAACATGGCTATCGACATCCTTACTAAGAACAATTATGTTTTCCATATAAACTATGCATGAATTGTGAATGAGCTCAGCTAGGACTTGATTCATCAGTCATTGAAAAGTACGTAGCGCATTAGCTAGGCCAAAGGGCATTGTCTGAAACTCGCAGAGACCTTAGGGAACTACAAAAGCAGTCTTCTATCGTTCAATGGGTTGCACATTTACCTGTCAGTAGCCGGCTGCTAGATCTAGAGTAGAGAACACTTGATTACCCGAAAAGGCATCTAGGGTTGCATCAATACGGGGTAGAGGGAAGGAATATTTAATGGTCACTGCGTTTATTTTGCGATATTCGACGCATAACCGCATAGTGCCATCCGTCTTCATAACTAACACGTCGGGAGACGACCAAGGGGAATAAGATGGCCGGATAATTTTCTGGTCCAGCATATCGTTGATCACTTCCTTTAGTTGTGTTTGGTAAAATACCGGTAATCTTCTAGGTTGAATCTCCGTTGGCCGGGTCACACCTGTATCTATCTCCTGTTTAGCCATATTAGTTCGTCCGAGTGAACGGCCATCCCAATCGAAGATATCCTTGAACTCCTCTATCAAATTATGTAACTTAGACGAGCTATCCTTGTCAAGAGTAGGGGAAACTAAATAATTAACATATTCTAACTTGAATGCGTTAATTCCGCGAAGACTCTCCGGTACCTCGGTTCTGAAGGGCGCTTCAGTACCACCGACATGGAGAATGTTAACGTTAAATCTAAGGAACATTTAAATGCATGAAGAAATGCAGAGCCTAATATACAGTCCCAGACAATGTCAGGACAGACAGCGAGATTATGACTAAAAATAATGTGACCTATTTCCAAGTCAAGCTCTACCATGCCTTTATGTCGCAAGGCGGCCCCGTTTGCCGTCTTCAGGCTAACTTAAGAATTCGTGCAATACTTCACTCTAGCCTGAAGCTGAAGGAAAACGTTTTGTATAATGAGGGAGCAGCCTGCTCCTGAATCAACTAAGTATAGCAACTTTGTGTTTATTATTTTTCCATCTATATCAGAGTAGTATGGCATCTAACCTACGGTTGCCACAAGCATATCAGATAGTACTTTGCACTGACCAGACTCTTTTTCATCACCCGAGGTGATCACATGAACACCTGGGGGAGACGGAGGATGGGTCTGATGACCACGTTGTTACCTCCAGCTCCTGCGTCAATGAGAGCCGCGCCAAGGAGAGGTGGACTGTGGAGGGCCCCACTGTCATTAAGCTGTCTGAGCACCGGTGTCGCGACTCTGTCGCTGTCCCATGACGAAGACATCAACTGAAGGGCCCTGTATAGTGGCAGGGGCTTGGCGATACTCAAAGGCTGATGAAGAGGACACTTTGACCATGGGACAGGCCGTATGATTGGCCTCCTCGCGCCGGGCGATACCAAGTGCAACCTTGATGTTGTCGAGAGGATCGCGGAGGAATTGGCGCCCGATCGCTGGGAGAGAAATTCCGTAGACGACGTTTTCAAAGATCCTGGCCTCGAGCTCAATGGAGGGCTCGTTTGGGTAGGCTTACCGGGCCAGGACGCGAAGGTGTCGTTGGAAGTCTACGACAGAATCCCCATTCGTGTTGGTGGCGATCGTTGAAGGCAGCACTGGCAAACCAGGATATTGATGATCGTCTGAAATCCCGCCGCAGACGCTCCAATATTGTCACGGGGGTAAGCAAGGCTGTAAGGTTGGCAGCCCTGTTCAGCGTGTGAACCTCATTATCCAACCGACCCAGGAGGGCGGCTGGGCGAGCACATTCGTCTAGGGCCTCCAGATACACTTTCATCTGATCCTCCCAGAGGTCGTAGTCATCGTACACCATCAGCTTATCCGGTTTAGTTGTACGGCCTCCAGAGGTTGAATTTCTCCCCATCGCCTGGACAAGCTTTGTTATCATGTCATTGGACATTTTGTATCACAACTTCTGCCACCAACATGTAATAAACTCGTATGAGATATGCGACGAATTCCAAATTAATGACGCCCAAATAAGAACAAGACAGTTGTTAAGGAGAAGAGTTTGGAATTATTTTGTACTAGAAATAAGACTTCACTGGGATTGGGTCCTGAGGGATCGTTTGGTGGAGATCAGCTGTCCTGGGTAGATCTTTGGCAGGTCCGTAGAGGAAAGAGCGGCGATGACTGGAGGAAGCGTCAGAGAGCGGTCTCCGGTCCAAAGTGATGAGCATCAATTCTCCTTGGTATTTGTGTCGCGTTCTCCAAAGGATTTGATGGGTTTACATAGAATAGACAAATGGGTGTGCGTAAATCATACATTGTAGGTTGAATAGAGCAACGCTTGGTCTATAGGATGATCACTACAGAAATGATGGCCTTCCAGCCTCGATTGGTAGTTACGACGTTTTGATAGGTAGGAAAAATATGGACTTCGTGACTTTTCTAGAGGCCAATAGCATAAACGGTTAAATGTGACACAAGCTAATAAGACAAGAGAATCGACAAGAAACCATGGCATGATAGCATGTGGGAACGTCAGTTTCTGGTGTTAGTATTCTGAGCTACTGTTGAAAGTTCTAACAGCGTGTTCCTGGTAAAAAAGTTATAGAACCACGTGCGACCGTAGAAACTTGTGGCAACCGTATCCCTTAAGGGGCGCGCGCGCGATTCTTCATCCTTTTTATATATCTAGCACTTAAAGATGATTTAGGTTTATTATAAAGTTTTTTAACATAATCATATAGTTTAAATGTTAATGAAAGGAAAATATACCGGGCTTAAGTTTGTTTAATCTCACTTCCCCAATGCATATCCACCAATCATCGATGGGATCCAAACTTTTCAATGAAGATATTATAAATACGGACGAGGAATGAAATCCAGGATCTCCTTTTCAGCCGAGCGTGACGATCAGGAATCCTCATCGCAGCCCGCCTTTCATTCCTCCTGGATCTCCGCTGGACAATCATCCTGCGGACTTCGATTATTTTTGTATCTAGGTTTTCCCTTGTCCATATTTTCTCACTGTACATAGGGTCGTGACTAACGCATTCTGGGCTCTTTTCAAATTAGTGGCAGCGATGTCCTTTCTTTGTGGGCGACAACTTTGTGGGGAAACTATTCACGGACCTGCAGAAGCTCGGTACGTCCCAGTACTCTGCCCCTTTGCCAGAGAAGCTGACATGCTTCATGGATTTCACTCGCTGGGAGGCCCGATGCAAAGATTACCTTCAAGGATTTAGTGAAAATGCACAGAGTGGGGCAATCCTGGCTCTAATGTCTGAAGAGGTCTATGATCTCGCCCGATCAACAGACATCTCGGCGGCCTCCACCCCTTCGGTTGTCCTCGATGGCCTCCACGAGATCCTTGGGAGTTCAGAACACCCTTGGGTCTTACAATCAAACTTCTACCGTCGTTATTAACAGCTGGGGGAGTCTGTCAACGACATCAAACAGGCCCTTTCACTTCTCGGTCAGAGGGCTTTCCCTACTATGGACGCAAAGGCCCTGAATACTCGGGTGCTGGAGCAACTTGTTGCTGGAGTCCGCGACCCTCAACTACGAAATATCTTTTTGCAAGATCGGCCGTCAACCCTCGAGAAGGTCCTTGCCCTGGTTCGTGAAAAGGAAGTCCCTCAGACCACCTGCGAATAACAACCAAGTTCGCTGTTCGGTGTCACAGCTGTCCAGCCCCACTCTCCTCACAACGCCGCCACTCAAACGACATGGTAGTCCTGCTCCTGTGGCTCCTATCCCCGCCAAAACCACTACTGTCAGCCTCAGACCCGACTTCCAAACAGGCCCCAAGCCCGCCACACAATCCACGCCATTGACACAAGCCCAGGACACAGTGACGGTGAGTACTATCTCGTTCCTGCTAGAGTAATATCATGTTTAGACTCTACTAATTGCCCCTAGTCTGAGGTACATTAGGTAATATTGGTCTTTCATGTTAAGTAGATTCCGGTGCTGGTTGTTCGTTAGTTCGTCAGCAGCATTTTCTAGAATTCCAGACTAAGATTCAGTACAGTGATAGGCCCATCGTTACCCTTCACACGGCTAACGGTGCTAACTTCAGGTATACTGGTCTGGTAGAATTTTCTCTGGATAAAGCTGGAGTTATTTTTACCCACCAATTCATTGTCTCCCCAGATATAACTTGGGATTGTATAATTGGTGCTTTTTTTGAATAAGTTTAAATGTTCCGTAGACTTCGGTAGGCGCCTCCTGCACACAGCCCCTGTTAAGATTCCCTTTCTTCTCCGTGGTCCTAGACCGGCCACGTTACCTGTGTGCACAGTTGCCTTTAATGCGAAGGAACTCATTCCAACGCATCTTGATCAGAACAGTGCCAAGAGGTTAGGTGATTAAGTTGAAGAATTTAAAGACAACTTTGACTGGGACGGGAATTCTATGGGTAAGACGAAAGTGACGGAGCATTGCATTGACAAGGGGGACGTACGACCCACCCGGGTCCCACCTAGGCGGCTTCCAATCTTTTATCAGAATGAATGATGTGCCCTTATTACCGATATGCTCAGCCGTAATATGATAAGGCCATCTCATTCTCCGTGGTCATCACCGATAGTGCTTGCAGGAAAAAAGGAGGGCTCAATGCGATTATGCAATGACTATAGGAATCTCAATGCCGTGACTAAGATAGATTCCTTTCTACTTCCGCGAATTGACGCGACGTTGGACACCCTCGCCGGTAATACGATGTTTTCAACACTTGATTTAGCTTCCGGCTACTGATAGGTGGAAGTGAGACACGCTGACAGAGAAAAGATAGATTTTACTGTCCCCTCAGGCCTTTGCGAATTCGAGACAATGCCCTTCGGGTTGGCGAATGCCCCTAGTACATTTAAACAGTTAATGAATCAGGTTCTTGATCAGTTGATCCCAAACTCGTTTCTTGAATGCATGGACGATATTATCGTCCTCGGTAAAGAGTTTAACAATGACCTCGATAATCTTCGGTCTGATTTCGATAGCCTCAGGCAGGCTGGTCTCACGTTAATGCCTTGCAAGTGTGTCACACATCAAGCCAGGTGTAAAATTTCTAGGCTATCTCGCATCTGCCACCGGCATAGAGATCGATGATGAGAAAGCTAGGCAAATTCTTGACTGGCCAACTCCCACTGATGTATCCCAGGTTCGAAGTTTTCTAGGACTTGCTTCGTACTATCGCCATTTTATCAAGGATTATGCCCATATTGCAAGTCCCCTCCATAAGCTGACACAACAAGATGTCAAATTCAAGTGGGCTGCTGACTGTGCTACCAGCTTCCAGACGCTGAAGGATAAGCTTTGCTCGTCTCAGATTTTAGTTTTCCCAAACATCAGCCCTAACGCTGCAAAATGTGTCTTAGATACTGATGCTAGCGAAAACGCAATAAGCACTGTTCTCTCCCAGCAGCAACCCGACGGCACCGATCGTGTCATACAGTACCTTAGTCGTTCATTGACTAAGGCAGAACATCGTTACTGCGTGTATCGCAAAGAGACACTAGCATTAACATACTTTTTCAAGAATGTCAGCCGTACCTTCAGTATCGGCCGTTCATCGTGCGCACCAATCACAGTTCGCTGACGTGGTTGCGGAATTTTAAGAATCCTGAGGGGCAAGTTATTCTGTGGCAGGAAAAACTGGCGGAATACGAGTTTGAATGCGTGTTCCAACCGGGTCGCCAGAGCGGAAATGCTCATGCTCTCTCAAGCAAACCGCATTGCCCTCACGGTGAATGCCCAGCATGCACTGACGTCACCATATCCAACGTCGCCTTACAAAGCGACCAGTGCCTATTCTGGAAAGCAACGCCAGGCCCCTCAGCAAGTCGGAAATAGCGGGATATAGCTACGAAACCCGATGTTTCCATAGCCTCTGGGACAAAATGTTAATTGAAAGCGGTGTTCTTTTCTACTGTGACGGCAAAGAGTACCCAAAGCGTGTGGTGCTACCACTTTCGATGGTGGACGACGTAGTGGAACGGATGCATGCAGAACTGGGCGACTCCAGAATTCACCAGACCGAGTGGGCCCTTCGACGAAGCTACTTTTGGCCAAACCAAAAACGTGACATTCAGGATGCCATTCGGCCGTGCGAGTTCTGTTTGGCTTCTAAGTCACCCAACCAATCGTCAAGAGTCCCCCTCTAGCCGTTTAGAACAGGTTATTTTAATGAGAGGGTAGTGGTTGACCTTGTTAGGCCGATTGCACCATCCGCTAAGGGAAATAAGTTCATTCTATTTATGGTGGATTTCTTTACCAAAATGGAGGAAGCGGTGCCCCTGTCTGATGCATCTGCGGTCACTGTGGTCAAAGCCATCTTTAATAGTTATATCTTTCGTTGAGGAGCACCAGACCAACTGCACTCGGATCGAGGGTCGTCATTCGAAAATGCTGTCGAACTCGAGCTTTGCAAATTCTTAAAAATAAAGAAAACCCGTACGACGTCGTACCACCCACGGGTAATTGTCAGGTCGAACATACCAACTGGACCCTCCTTAACTTTCTGTGGACCTTTTTTTGATAGGAATTCCACACACACGAGGAACGACGTTATACCAGCCTGCATGTTGGCTTACCGATCCACGGTAAATGCTACCGCACACCATACTTCATTCTTCCTAACATGTGGTCGGGAGATGCAACTCCCTAAAGACCTTCACCTTCCACCTGTGCATCGAACGGAAAACGTAGACACGGATGCTTCATGTTTAAGGAGAACCCTTCGGGTGGCGTTTGAGGAAGCCCGTCTGCATCTGCAAGGACAGCAACCACAGAAAACTAACGAAGACCGCCTAGCACATGGGACCCCATACAAGGCTGGGGATTTCGTATGGAAACGAAATTTTGCGGCACCTGCTGGGGTACCACCTAAATTTAATCCAGCATGGTTTGGTCCTTATGTCGTTACTCGTGTCCTGTCAGGCACGACCTGCCTCATCCGCCACCAAGATAGACCATATTCCGAAAAGTGCTCGGTTCATTTCAACCGCCTCAAGCCAGGATATCTGGTAGGCGCGAACGCAAACCATTCTGAGGCGCAAGCTGGGCCATCTCACCAGGACGATACTCAACTAGTTGAGCACTACCTAGAGGTTCCGCCGGAAGGAGGCTACGCACTGCTCGAGGTCTTCAACGATGAACAACAAGTTTAAAAACTTGTAGAGGTACTTCCTGAATACGGATCGGCTAACGAACTAAACGATGCTGCTGGGGAAAGCAGACTCCTTTTATAGGAGAAAGCAATGTACAAAGTTCTAACCACGTGTTCCTGGTAGAAAGTTATATAACCACGCACGTTCGTAGAACCTTGTGGAAAACGCGTCCCTTAAGGGGGCGCGCGTGCGATTCTTCATCCTTTTATACATCTAGCACTTAAAGATGATTTAGGTGTATTATAAAGTTTTATAACATAATAATATAGTTTAAATGTTAATGAAAGTAAAATAAACCTAACGTAAATATGTTTAATCTCACTTCCCCAATGCCTCTTAACCAATCATCACCGATGGGATCCAAACTTGTCCATGGAGATGTTATAAATACGCGCGAGGAATGAATTCTAGGATCCCATTTTCGGCTGAGCGTGTCAATCAGGGGATCCTCATCGAAGCCCGTCTCTCATTCCTCCTGGATCTCCACTGGACAATCATCCTACGGACTTCGATTGTTTTTGTACCTAGGTTTTCCCTTGTCCATAGTTTCTCACTGTACTTAGGGTTGTGACTAACACATTCTGGGCACGTTACACTACTAGCAAAAATCGAGAAACTTTGATTCCATATTTATAATTGAAGAACGGGCATAAATATTCAAGGATGGAAATTCAAGCCTGTAGTATGGTCCTTACTATATTTCCGGAAGTAAAAACTATACATAATGAAACCAACTGTATGCGCAGCCTTTGTAGGAAGTTAATCTGCATTGGATTATAAGTCTAGCTTATTCGCATAACCCAGTTCATGGTCCTTTATAGTGGAGCATTCAGAAGGTGAGTTATTTTGAAAGTTCGTGAAAATGAGAAGTTTGGTGAGACTAAACACAGGACAAAGAAAAATCTCTCTGACAAGCCTGATATTTTTCTACAGGCAAAGCAAAGCGGATTTAATTTTTTTCAACGCAGATGTTTACATCCACCTCGGAAAATGAATAAATTCGCTTAAGGTCATTGGCGTTAATGAACTTTTGAGACTTTCCCATTCTTTTTGATATGTCATTAATATAAAGAAGGAAGACTAGCGGACCAAGAACTATGCCTTACAATACGCTAGCGTATTATTTGTGTACTTTCAACAAACCGTAAAATCACGTCGTGGAAGTATTAGTGAGTGTCATGGAAAACAGATCGTTGGTTTTGATTGCACCACGGGCTCTTGGTTTTGCCAGACGCTTGCTTAGTTGAGTAAGCAGATTTTTACTATCACTGGCTGAACTGTATGAAGAGATTAGAACCGAAATTGTAACTGATGCACCGGAAATGCTCACATCACGTGCCACAGTAAGCAGGAAATGTGTGCTCTACCACATATTCTCACAAATTTTCTCTTCAAACCAATGATCCGAGGTCGCACAACGACTGCTTATACCTTAACCATGACATTTAAAAGAAACCAATCTCTAATTTCACACGGAGGGCTTGGACCATGTCTCAACAGGGTCATCAGGAGACAACATTTTACTGGACAGCGCGAAGTTCATTCAGCCTAGTTATACCTGGTCAAAATGTCTAAAATCCCGAATCCTTTGGCATGCATCCCAATGAATTCCCGTTTTTCTGGGATCCTCCTTTCACCTG